>OZ024912.1:39325210-39590210 GCA_964017125.1 Flabesymbios commensalis | reverse complement strand
TGAGCCGACGTCGTAGACGTTTAACCAGTTCTAAACCAACATTCGGTAAGCGTTTTGAGTTATCTGGGATGGTGATTACATGCTGAAGGCCCATGACGCATGCCAGTCTAAAGCAGTCACAACACTGCTCTGATAAGTCAAAAGGCAATAACTGTTTACTTGAAAGTGATCAGCTACCCCATTTTGCCTTTGTAGGACTGAACACATTCCGCTTCCTAGTAAACACAAAACAATTATACAATGTTGGACCAACGTCGAAGACGTTGGGTCGACGTTGTATAACAGTTATACAAATGAGCTTACTGGGCTATCAATGACATCAAACACATTACGTTACGTTATCATTTCAACTCGATTACAGGAATTGTTTTTGCAAGTGGCTTTTGTGTGACCAAGTGTCTGTTATCGTATTATTAGGATAACACATTGTAATTTAACACGAAAAAATGACAAAAAAAACGCCATAAAAATGAACGACACCCAAACGTAGAAAACCACATGCACGTCACGAGTGTTGTTCGAAAAAAATGTCATTCCAAAAAAAAAGACATCTTTATTAACAAGACTTTACAAGATTGTATTCGGATGAATAGACAGTTTTGACTTTTATGAAAACAAAAAACCTAAATTTAAACGATATATTTTACAAACGTTGTTTAATATTACATTAATTAACACACATAATTTGTTTTATCAAATAAGTTGATGTTCAGCACAAGGGGACCAACCCATTACATAATATATAAGGGGGTGGTTCCCTTGTGCTCAACATAATTTAGCATGTTTAACTAATAGCATAAAATTCACGTGCCATAATAAAATAGACAATTTATTTCATTATTAGTATGTTTCACGTCTTATATATATACATCAGTGATCATATTTTACATGTGTATTAATATTATGCTTTGACATTCAGATGGTACAGCAGCAATAATCCTACTCAGATTTTAACCGCCAAGTTATTTAGTTGGAATTTTCACTCACTTGAAGTTGTGTCTCGCTGACGCGATTCACAACTTCAAGTCAGGGAAAATTATTTAGATTTGACTAAACGGAAATCTTGCTGATTATAACATGTTTGTAATATAACTATGTATAACAAACACGAGTATTATATATTGTAATGTGCTGCTATGCAATAGCTTTCTGTCGGTCTCTGTATCGACACATAAAACATTTGATTTGGATTCATAACCACAAATCATGGTTGGGCCTTTGAAAACACCACCAACGTTGGCTCTTTTTGTGACCATTTATGTTTTACTCTCTCCAATACGTGTATTATGCACGAACAGCGCTGTTTGATTACACTTAGTTCGTCTAACAAAATATTATCAAAAATGCATTTAATCTCGCTGTGTCGAAGAATAAAACGTATTTTATAAATTGGATATATAGCTTGACCAATTTTTTATGAAGGCCTACACAAATTTAATAGTACAAAAATAAATATGGTCCGAATGAAAGTACCAATAAGTTACACACACCTGAATCCCAATATATTTGAAAAGAGGCTTGCCATAGGCATGCACACGCAGATCATACATGATATGTTTGTTCTATTTGATTGCATTCTAACTCTTTTGATGTGCATCGTCGACCTACAAGATACAAGTAGGCCTATTATGGCTTATTATGGCTTCTCTTCTGCATAAATTGCAATTTCTGTAACGTAAAGTTTATATCATTCATACAAATATTCCCGGTCTCACCATGCAGATACTTATCTGAAGTCGACGGCTCGCTGAAAATGTACAATCTTATTACATGGTGATATAGAACAGTTCTTGAAGTTCTTGTGGTAGCAATTTCCATCTCATAGTGAATGGAAATATATTTATCGGGTTGTTTAACCCTTTAACCGCCAAGTTATGTAATTGGAATTTTTACCCACTTGAAGTTGTGTCTCGCTCACGCGATTCACAACTTCAAGTGAGTGAAAATTATTCAGATTTGACAAAACGGAGGTCAACGATTTTTAAATCTTGCTAATTGATTTTCCGTTTTATCATTAACATGTGTGAATGTTGGTATTTAATTTGCTAGTAAAACATAAAAAACGAATAAAATCGTTTCGGTGGGTAAAGGGTTATGAGCTAAATGAGAGGAATTATTCTGAATGGAGTAGCGACTTTCCCCACATCGGTCGTGACTAATAAGCCGGATTTGATACCCCACTCTGTTTCTTCTCCATCGCGGCAGCGATATCTATATCCAAATACATCTGCTCAGTCTTTTCTTTTTCTTCTTTACTCCTATGGAAATAACAAAATACAAAGTGAATATTCATATCTTTTGACGGAGTTCCCAATGTCAACCGCCGCTGATTTGGAAATATATCTTACAAATCTTACGAATGGATGATCAAGGAGGTTATCCATATAACCTCCTTGGGATGATGTATAATAAACCTATCTTCCATAAATTATGTTCTTATTTCATTTGAGAAGCATGCCCTTAACCATTACAACCACGGAATATTTTCGTATAAACCATGGAGACCAACGGGTTTCTTCCCATTTAAAATCATCATAAATTTATTTGCTAGTTGGCTCTTTCCG
The DNA here is from genome assembly GCA_964017125.1 of Flabesymbios commensalis. Lineage (NCBI taxonomy): Eukaryota > Metazoa > Annelida > Polychaeta > Terebellida > Flabelligeridae > Flabesymbios > Flabesymbios commensalis. Next base: position 39,587,646 of record OZ024912.1, on the reverse strand, counting down.
CTTCATTTGAATACCTATGTTATGGGTCTGCGACCATTATAAATATTTTTACCCTTTCAGTGCGCGGACCATCTTTATACGTCAGAATCTGACGTCAGCTTCTAACGTATAAAAACGGTCCGCGCGCTGAAGGGGTTTAATAAAAAATCATTGTTCACTATGTAATAATATGCCAGCAAATATTAATAGTTTGGTTTTTATTGACAACGAAATAATAATATAAAATAACTTAATTTCCATTCCATCATAATGCATAAAACAATATTGTATTATGCATTTCTGATACCAGGCATGTATGATATTATAACTAGATATTTATATACCATTTTCTTCTGATTTTGCTCAGTTTGCTGTCTTAGCTTCATTATTTAGATTATTTGTTTTGAAATACTCACTGTTTATATTCAAAGTATCCCCAGACGCACACACCAATAGTGATTCCCACAACTAAGGCGATGGTCACACCTATGATGATCCAGTCCACGTATGTTAGGTCGTCTGGTCCTGGGGTAGGATCAACAGTAGTGTACGAATCTGAAGGGAAAGTGTACATAATGTATCATCATGATTATGAGGGCAGATCTCAATTGAACGGCTGCATATTAGTTTTTATTTCCCGAAATGGGACACCAATACATAAATCTAACGTGCCAAACTATGTAATTCTGTAATTGAAGGGGTCAGAACAAAAAAGGCTAAGTCATTTTAAAAAAAAATCAGCTATTTGAGTTTTGGGTACCATAGCACAAATATGGTTGACTTAGCCTTGATTTTGTCCTGAACAAAATGGCCGCCTATTTGGTCAAAATTGGTTATTTTCATGATATGTTGTGGTAGACACATGACACACTGTTTTTTTGTGTCCTATGGTACCCAAACTCAAATAGTTGAAAAATTGACTTAGCCTTGGTTTTGTTCTGACCCCTTCAATTATTGCAATCACCATCCGCTTGTGACAACACAACTTCAACTTCAAGATTTTCACCCCAGCAAACACAAGACGATGAATCAATGTTAATTTGATGTTGGGTTCAGAGTCGTAGGCGATGGGCCAACATTAAATCAACATTGATTCAACGTCTCGTGTTTTCTGGGACGCGCGGGTGTCCTTATGTTATGCCCCAGTCACACTGTCGCGAATCCACTGGCGATCCAGTACGAATGCTGGTGATATGTGCAATACGGATGTGAGTGCGAATCATGCAGAATAAAAATGCTCCTAATGTGAATAATTTATTGAACAACGAACCAAATAGAATCAATACGGTTCAAATTGCGAATAATGGAGAACCAAGTAGAACTAAGAATAATGAACAAGAACCAATACAAATCAGAACGGGTTGACACGAACTAATACGAAAGGCTGTACGAAGCAATACGATCTAATGCGAATAAGCCTGCGAACTGATACGAACCAATATGACTCAAGTAGAATGCAACTCGGGCCAATGCGAACTGATACGACCTGGAACGGACCAGTACAAACTGATACGACCTGGAACGGACCAGTGCGATTCAATAGGGATGAGCTGTTGACTACAAAATGTCACGCTCATCCGTGTCTTATCGCCAGTCTTCTGTGTCCGTCAAATTAACATCATCTTCGCCCAATTTTGGTGCTGTGTTATATTATATTAAAAATTATATTACTATCATACGAAGTTAATCTTATCAAATTTATTCAATTGGAATTTTGTTATAACATTTTTAAAAGACTTTAAGATGACTTTTTACCATAGAAGGAAGCATAATACAAAAAAACAAAAATTGGGACTCATCAGCGAATAAAGTAAAGGTAACTAAGAGTTGTGGCAGAAAGAATAGTGACACAGTATGGAAAATCAAAGGAAAACATTAGCGGGAAATAAATTGTAACAGCACTAACAAAAGAAAAATAATAGAACAATAAAGAAAATTGCTTGACAGACAGGGGGAGATAGGAGTGTATCATCATATAGTGATAAAGACTGAGAATTCATCAGTCGGAAATATAGCGAGGTAAAGAGAACATGCAGATTAATAATAAAAATATTACCGCAAATGAAAACAATAATTAAAAAACATTTAAAGAAAAACAGCACAGAACAGAAAGCAGAGTGACAGAAACACGTCACATATAAAGTTGCTGAACAAATGTAATGTCACAGAAGAAGACGACGACAACTGTCAACTAGAAGTTGAAAAATAGTATGGGTCAAGAAAAAAAATACATATTTAGAGAGATACATTATGGAGTTTCAGTATTAACATAGTGCTTAAAGTTGCATTTGGCAGCAACAGTCACTATCTTTAGCACCCAGTTATTTTTTCTGATTTTTAATCCTTTCGATTTTTAAATTGCTCCCAAAAAATCCCACTATTTATGTATAATTTATGTATATGTTTTTCGACTTGGATCAACGTTAGTATATTTAAAGTTTTTTCAATATATATTTTTACCAATCTGGAACTGTACAAATTGGGTTATTGTTGGTATAATTATTCGTATAATGAGTTTTCTATTAAAATACGTACATATAACTGCTAGAAAGTACGTCATCGTCATCCCACCATAAAAAACAAATTGCAACAAATTGTCGAATATGTTGAAAGGGTATAGTTGATAAACAGTGTTTAAAAAAACTTTCCACCACTCGTATCGACTTTTTGAGTTTATAGGAGACATATTTATGAATAGGAAACAATAGTCAGAAATTCTGTTGCAATTTGTGTGAGGTTTGGCCATTATTTGAAACACAATAATCATCATAGTCTGCCCTATTTATATTATTACCGCTATGTGAAAATACCTCATTCGTTCTGCATGGTATAGGTAACGTCGTTCGCATTAATTCATTGTGAATCGCCGTCATTCGCACTGGGATCTACCTTATTCGTATCTCGTCTCACTCCATCGTTGCGCAACGTTGCAATCCGTAGCTATCCTTTGTAGTTCGTGATGTAAATTGTACTGCTTCGTATCTCCAGGCCGTAAATAGCAACGATTCAGCACGACAAGCAACGACAACCGTATCTGTACCGTGTTGCGTCGAGTCAGTTCTAGTCAGTTCTTTCTTATTCCTTGCTCATCGCCAGACTCTTCCAATGCGAACCAACCCGTTACGCTGCGAAGCGATACGAAGAGCAATACGAAGTGCAAAGAACTGATTAGAACTGATTCGAGCTGCTACGAACTGTAAGGAACTCCAACGAATGGGTTTTATTCGTATTGGCAGTACGGATGTTTTAAACAGTTTGAAACATCCGTATCGGCTTGGCGAACCGTTGAGAACCGTCAGATTTTTGTGGAGAATTGACACGCTCTAGTACGGAACAATACGACAGCTGGCGATCTGATACGGATTCACATCCGTATCAGTTCGCCATCATGATTCGCGACAGTGTGACTGGGGCATTAGCCAACGCGTGATATGTGTAGGCCTCGTGCGTATTATTACGCATCACGCATACGTACGCCATCAGGATGTCACTGAACATTACGAGATAAATGCATATTATACGCGTGTGTTACTAATTATGCCTCAGTCATGTTAAAACATGTTAATTCAATGAATTATGTCGTCACCTTAGATATGATAGGTGTATCTGCCACTTTGTACCAGATACACCGTTTCATATCCAAGGGGCCGATCGATGCGCAATAATCTATTTATTTATTAATTTGCATCAACACAAAGAAACAATTACAATTTGTATGTCTCACATAATCACCAAAAACAGTAAAAAACAGTAAAAGAAACAGTAAAAAAATTGATGGCTGAGCCACCAGAAACAGACACAGTACATGTACCGTATTATCTATACAAGTCTGGTAGTCCACAATGTGTATAATAATTCAATAAAATATAACAATAATTATAATTATAAAATAAACAATAAATTATAATTTACCGGGCAAATAATGGCCAGTTGTAAATACACGTGTAACATTTGCATGTCCCCGACTAAGAACACATACTATTCACATCGAGATCACATAATAAATGATTAAAATAACAATGAAGACGACTTTTAAAAACATATAAAGACTCACTGCTTCTTATATCCTGTGGAAGGTTGTTCCACAGGGGCACAGCTCTGTTAAAGAAAGATTGTCTGAACGACGTTGTTTTCTGAGAATCTAGGGCGAAAGATGCAATTTGCGCTGGTCGAACGAAGAAATTTGTCGTATAAATTTGCGACTAAAAAATTCTCCAATTGTACTTCACATACTTCACATTTAAAAAAGAAAGTTAGATCTGCACAATCTCTTCGAAATGACAGCGGTAGCAGATTTAGTGTGCTACATCTCTCACTGTATTTTACATCGGGATAATGCAGTATGAATCTCGTATAATATACTTGAGTTTAGGTTCCCGTTTTATTATATTGTGCACTGTTTAATTGTATTTTTAACGGTTTGGAGTTACATTTTAAAAGATGGAACAATGTTCCATCTTCTGAAAAAAAAATACCGTGCAAGCACTCAAATACCCTTCGGCTGATGCAGTGACTCTATAAATGCCAGGCTTAAAGGCAGTTAATTGAAAATAAGAACGATTTATTAAAATTGATAAAACAAAAATGGCCGCCGCAGCCTCGTTTTTAGTCTCACATGAAAACGAAGCCAGGTTTCGAGGAAATTCTGAAAAAAAAGTTGAAAAAAAATTAGTCGTCAGGTGGCGACCATTTTGATTATCGGTGGAAAGCTGAAATTCTAATCAGGTCATCTCCATACTCATGGGTAACTTCACATAATTATTAGTTATCGCGTTATCGCGTTAACAAGAAATATTTAAATTAAAAAATCAATATGGCCGCCATAGCCTCGTTTTCTGTTGCACGCGAAAACGGACAATGCCAACAGACTCGCAGACCCTGAAAACCTATGTATACCAGGTTTCAAGAAAATTATGAAAAAAAAAATTGAGTCGAAAAAAAATAGTCGCCAGGTAACACATAACACATTTGATTATTTGTGGAAAGCTGAAAATCTAATCAGGTGATCTCCATACTCATGGGTACCTTCACGTAAAAAATTGGAGAAGTCCAATAATTATTTGTCAATATTTAACGAGAATTTTTTTAAATCTTTGACCTTGACGTTTGACCTGTGACCTTGACCTTGGGGAAAAAAGTGCAGAGAGGGGTTGAATATTTGTATGAATTATGAATTTATTCTGTTGCACCATGTTGGTGTAGTAGCCAAAAGAGTGCGTGCGGCGGCGGCGGAGGCGGGGACGGCGCCGCACGAAGGGGACGACAACACCCCTTCGGGCCCAACGGGCCGAGGGGTAAAAAGCGGTTTCTGGCCTGCTCAAAAAGCATATTCCATTCAAATGCTAAACACTGAATAAATTGCTAATTTGTTCTTTTCCACTACATTATGTAATTTAACATAAATCACTATGATATTTTAATACTTTAAATGTCCTGCAAAGTCTACTTAGTTTTCTTCATTTTTTTAATTAAATTTAGTTGACATGTGGTTTTACAATTATACTGTCCGTGCATGCATATATATTTTCTGAATTCCCAAAGTGGAAAACGTCAAAGAAACACTATCAAACGGTTAAAACAAAGCCATCTTGGTTGACCTACGTATGTGTATTACATAAAATCAAGTCATTTGTCTTAGCCTGGAGGTGGAAGCTACGGTTAATGTACAATATAACCCCTAATTAGAAACACAGACCACACTGCCCAGTAAACACAAAACATTTATATAACATTTCCACAATGTTGAAACAACGTCGAAGACGTTGGGCCGACGTTGCACAAATGTTATACAAACGTTTTGTGTTTGCTCAGTGCTGGTGATTGGAAAATTTCCCCTGACACCAATGCTGTCATTGAACTCTCTTTGTGTGAGACTGTTGTTTTAGCTAAACAATTACTACTGATTATCATTGTAAACCTCACCAACTGAACTATGTACTATGCATAGATTAGTGTGTGAGGTACTTCAGCTCAGAACATCCTGTTGTAATGTGTTGTATATTCAACGATAGCATGCCTGTGTACATACAATAGTTTCTAGAATAACATTTTGAGGGAGCATAAATATATACAGAGTGAGAAAAATATAGATCTATACACAGAGGTTGATAAATAATATTAAATACATGTGATTCGGCTCGCACCCAGGGACGTATTGAGTGAACGTATTGCCATATTGATGCCATGATGAACCATCATCTGCAGCAATGGCTCCACATCACTACAGCATATTATATAGGTCCAACGTACGATATCGTGCCTGTAGTGAGCCGACCATCAGTAGCATTATATGCACTGACAATGATGAATTCCTGTAGTTATTTTCAACCCGTTACGTATTAACGCTTTCTCATGTTTTCATAAATAATTCAGACAGTTTTATCATTATCGGATCCCAACAACAAGAAGTTTATAAACGATAATTACGTGACGTTATAACAGGAATAAATATTTTTTCTTTGTATGATGTCGAGACCTACAGCTGTTTTTTCAGTGAAGCCATTGGCAACTCGATCACCTGATCACCTCACACTACCTTCCCACAAACACGAGATATGTTGAATCAATGTTGAGCCAGCGTCGCAGACGGTGGTCAAACATTGATTCAACATTGCATCCCTGTGACTTGTCTCGTGCTCGTTGGGGTGATTCGTTTTGGGGATCCATTCACCAGGTGACTCTTACTGGAGATTTCGATGTTTTTATTATTGTTTGCTGTGCACGACCTTATAGTCCATGGGTCAGATAGAGGGACCGTGCACCCCCGCCACCAAGACAGGCTGAGACCAAGTATTTTGCTCTTTAGACCTCCCTCGAAAGTGTATGCCATCAAAGAATAATTGTTAGGATGGACTCCTTGTTTGCGGCCATTTTCAAAATGGTCGCCATTGATATATTCGAAATCACGTATTGGGCCATAACTTGAGTTCTAGAACAGCTATACAATCACGATTTTGGTGTATATACCCATGGTTTTAGGTATGAGGAATATAGCTATGGTAATAGCCTTGTCCCCCCAATTATGGCTAGAATATATACGCGAATATTTCTTGTGCTGTGGTGAATCAACATGCTTTAGCAAATGATTGCTTGAATTTGTTTTTTTTCGTATTCGTGAAAAAAAAGAGGGGGGGGGAGGGGAGGAACTGTGTTTTATCGTTGATTTCAAAGTATGTACAAGATCTATAGGGCCTACATATTTGTGGTGGGCACCATTGCATTCCTCATACCTAAAACACAATCTTGACTCTAGCTGTTCTAGAACTCAAGTTATGGCCCAATACGTAAATTCGCATATTTCGATGGCAGCCATTTCGATGTCCTCCACTTTTGATGTTGGCGGAGCAAAAAAACTGGGTCTCAGACACTGTTCAGGGCGGCGGGGGTTAGGCACGGTAAGCCTATCTGTCCCATGGAGTATTATGGGTGGCCAACGAGGTCACATGTCGTACTGATTAAGATCGTGCTAAAATCGTTCGAAGTTCAGTAAATACTAAATAATACATATAATTATATATGTTATTTAGTGAACGAAGTACAGTTATTAGTGTACTTTTCTGTCAATATTAAAAGTTACCTTGCATGATTCTTAGGTTGATAAAACATCGCAATTTCCTATTTCCATAGACATTCGGAATATAAGTTCAGAACTACAGCTAAAATGGCTGGCAAAAAAACTATTTTCATCTAAAAAATAGCGCACAAATAATTTTAGCATTATACTTAATACCCAGCAACCTATTTTTGACAACTCTATACGAGACCATTATTATTAAAGCGACTCCATAGAATGAGAATTTTGAATTTTGTCAATTTTGCTAAATTAATTTACATCAAGCTATATAGCCTACTGATCCTAAATAAAATACAAAAACATAAAAAAGACAATGTAAAAGCACCGAAAAGACGATACTAGCTCTACTTCTAAGACGTATATTGTCATGTAAACAAGCTTGTTTACATCATTCAGCACATTATACCACAAAAACCCAGACGGCATAATCAAAGTAACCACATTAGAATAGCTGCCGCCCTTAATTGGTCTGGGAACGCGAAGATCGGGGGGGGGGGGTCCCCGCAGTACCGATTGTTTTCTCAACGCTGGGCCGACAGCACCAGCATGTGGCCCAATGATGTAGGAACTTTCAACAGTACTTTAGCAAGTTTAGAATACAAAGTAGAATACATAGCATACAAATAGTTAGACCACTGGGCCTTCAGTATCGCATTGGTGTGTGTACACCTGCAGTGTACATGTACACGTGTACTATCAACGGTGGTGATCTCTCTGCAGTAAATATAGTATATGGGTGGAAGGTGAAGAGGGAAACTATCCATTTACACCTCATTATAAATCCAAAAAGTACATGTTCTTGCTCGGCGATCAGTTTTTTTCCAAATCAAGACGGTGTAGTTTGGTACTTTTTTTTAAACAAATATAGTTTTATTTCACGGATTCATAGGAATGTTGATAAAAAAATATTTTTTAAAATTTAAAAATTTTGAAATAAATAAAATCATGATCTGTGGGATACACTACTTCACTACAAAATTAAAAACTAAAAATGATGACATCCCAAAGGAGCCGCTTTAATTGGTGATAGGTTGATAAAACATCGCAATGATCAGGGGGAGGGGGAGGTTCTCCTACAGCACTGATTGTCTGATCAACGCTGGACCGACGGCATGAACTGGTGGCCCGATGCTGTGCTAGCCTTCAACCATCCTTTAGGTGTACAAATAGTTTGTTTGGGTTATCTCTGAATTCTAAATATTGTGAAAAATGTTGTTAAAAATATGAGAATTTTGATGCAAAACAAAATACCAAAATCATCCCACGGAGTCCCTTTAAATATTACCCCTTACCTTATTTAATTTTTCACCCACTTGAAGTTTGTGTCTCGCCACCGCGACCCACAACTTCAAGTAGATGAAAATTGCTCATATAAGGTGTGAAATGTGATGTGCAAAAAGTATCGTATAATAAATTATATACAATCTTCCCTGAAGTAGGGCTACATGCAAATAAAACTGGGCCACTTCCCAGCAGACACAAGACACTGAATTAATGTTGGTTTAATCTTGGTTCAACGTCGTAAGAAAGTATATTATCAGTAATGTTATTGTACCAAATACAACCAACGCATACAAATCGCTACCAATATTGTGCAAAATTTACACAACAGTATTAATGATTTGTTTGGATTGTTTGCATGTTCAAGCGATAATCAATGTGTCACTTTCAATTGTTTAATAATTGACAGAGTCAGATTGATTATCGTTTGGACCTTGTGAGATAATATAACATATCATGCCCCATCAATCACTGATATCAATCTCTGTCAAGGATATGGTGACGTCTTCTTGTAGAGTTTGACAGATACATATATACCCTACCTTGATCCATTGTGGTAGTTGGTTTTATCAAGATGGTGTACTGTGTGTGGCAAAATAGATAGGAGATTCACTTGAGGTGTGAAGATAAAAATGCTGGGCGTATATAATCTACCATCACTACCTGACACCCCCAATAAACTACACCAGGACCGGACTTTGGAAATTATGAACACTATATGGCCAGGTTGTGCATGGATCAGCGCAATGGCTGATATGTATACTCGGCGAGGACGAGACGCTCGACCTACGTTGCGTTAATGTTGGGCCAGAACAAAAACCCAACGTAGGCTCAAAGTCTGATGGGTTTTTTAGTATTGTGTTTCTTGACGCGCTCATTGCATGCCATTGTTGTTGCATTGAGCAACATAATTGGTGAATAATTACACAAAGAGATGCTGCAGCATAAAGATCTGACATAAAACTAATTAGTTGTTTTTGAATAACGTACAGTCAAAGACAAATACTGCTAGAGGTGTATGTAAATAAACAGGTTTTTTAAATGTTTAAGTACGGTTCTGAAATATTCTGAAATATTATTTAGTTGTTTTCAAAATGTTAAAGCAGAAATACATGCGACTACATTATATTTAAAGCTGCATAACTGTTTAGTTTATTTTCATCAAAAGATTAATCCATGGAGAATGATGTTTTATTTTTTTATTTTACTGCTCCGGCTACTGAGCTATTAAGGATTTGAGTTTGTTGTTTTCTGATATTGTTGCCCCACCAAAACAAACCTGGTCACAGCGGAGCAAGACATACTGTCTGTATAATTAGGACATTAAAAGTACCAAGTGGCAGATAACGGTCATCGTTGAAAAAAGAGTGGAAGACTTTTAAAATTATTCTTATTTTTAAAGTGATCATAGATACATTTCACAGTACAAAGTGTATTGTCTCATGTCAGTTAGACATATCTAGAAGTTATTACTTTGTGTGATATGAGTCATATCTGCATATAATGTCATGTTCAATTTCGGTACTGGTATAGATAATGTAACTCACATGAAAAAAAGGATCCTGTTTTAGTATGGTGCTTTTAAGTGTGGGCCAGCATCTGAGCCCTTTGGCCCGCCATTAAGACGCCCCCCCCCCCGACGGCGAGAAATTGCAGTCCAAATTACACCAAATTCAGTAATGTAAATCATCTTTTATTTGTTACCTCACGGGCATTTTAAAATATAGTGACAATGCTATTCGAAAACATCAGACTATTTTATTTCATCGTTAGTCATCACATACAGTTATATAAATAGCGAAATGCGATAAAATAAAATAATTGTTAAAAAGCAGCCTTTACGGTACTGGTAGGCTAGCAAACAAGAGGCATTCAACCATTGATGGGTAAACGTTGTACCAGCGTCGTAGAAGCTGTACCAACATTGATCCATTAATGGGTCAGTGAATCGTGCTTGCTGAGTTATTATAGGGGTTGACCTAGTCTTAGGACACCAACCGGTGGTTTGTGTGAGCTTGGCATCGCAGCCAACACGAGGCATTGATCAGATGTCGAACTAATTCGGGGCCATTGTCTACGAATCTGGCCCAACGTTAGACCGATGCGGCTCAACGTCTAGTGTTTGTTATCAAGGGGTTTGATGGTGGTCTAATGTAACATTGTATTGGCCCACAATTAACCATTATTAGTATTACGTACATATTGTACACAGAGAGACCGATTTACCACACCATATAACTTGATGGTGTATCGCGTCGTGATCTAATCCAGCTACATTTACATCGATTTTGTACATTTATAACGCCTTTATAATATATGAATGATTGTGTTGAACATTTTAGGTTATTTCGGTGGAAATAAATAAAACAGTTATGCAGCTTTAACTAAAGTTACTGCAATGTCTCTTGATCACTAGCATAAACTAGCAGCTTAAATAAAATCTATCAAAAACCTAAATTGCGAATGCAATAAAACACTAAACGTATTAGAGTATGTGAAATGGTTTTGTCAAACATAAACATACTGGAAGTTATAACATTTTTTAAAGATATTATTATATCAATCAAAATAGAAACTGAACGATTAAAATAATTCATAATCTTGTTCGCTCGTTGCCTGAACAGCCATGAAATGAAATGAATCGGGCTTTATGCCACCTTTGTGCACATATAGGCTAAACTGGGCCAGGAGAACCTCCTGAGGATGGTGAGATGATTGAGATGACACTGTCCTCCAGACACAGGATTCGAAATTCGAGCCCTGGCGGTCTGAGGCCGAGCACGCTACCTCTCGGTCACGGAGGCTCCCCACAATACTAACTTTCACACGTGGATGGGGAAGAAACAATTTTGTTTCTTTCAAACCGCCGAGACCGGGAACCGAACCCCGGACTCTGGCGTGAAAGGCAGCGGTGCTAACCACTACCCTAGGGCCCCCGCCCTGAACAGCCATGAGAGAATTTGTTCTCAGCATTATTAACCCTTTAACCGCCGGTGTCGCATATATTCGAGTTTCTACTTTTTTCTTAGCACATTAAGTACCACATTTTAAATATGTTATGATAAAATGTGACATCAACCAGCAATATTTGATAACAGTTGACCTCCATTTTGTCAAATCTGAATAATTTTCACTCACTTGAAGTTGTGGATCGCGTCAGCGAGACACAATTTCAAGTGGGTGAAAATTCAGATTGAATAATTTGGCGGTTGAAGGGTTAACAAATAATATAACTGTGCGCCTTTATTTTATTGTGTTAGAGCTATAGACCATGGATGTATTATGAAATTTAAAAAAAATTGAAAACTATTTTACTGCATGCTGCTATCTGTTACAATAATAAAAAAACATAATACATTCATTACATTTTTTTCCACTCAGTCACACAAAATTATGTTAACATATTTAAACATTTGGTATTACCATTGAAATATAATTATACACACGACGAACGCTAACCCTTTACGCGCTACATTATCTTAACTAAATTTTTACCCACTTGAAGTTGTGTCTCGCTACCGCGATCCACAACTTCAAGTGGGTGAAAATTGTTGTTATTTGTTTAATTTGTGACTAGACATTTCCAAATCTTCATTTCATTCTCAATAACTGTAGTTTGATCAGCTACTAAAACATACTACAAACAATTATAGTCGTCCTAGGCAGTTTTATAGGTTGACTTCTATCCTGCCAAGTTTATTTAATTGGAAAAAATGACCACTTGATGTCGTTTCTTGCTACCGCGATCTACAAGCTAAAGTGGTTGAAAAATCCTCATATTTGTTGAATTTGAAACCAAACATCTTGATGTTTAAATAGTCATTTAATTCCCAATAACAGTTATTTAACCGGCTGATAAAACGGATTAAAAACGTCTATTGTGATCAACAGGCAAAGGGTTAAAATTGCATTAGACATACGTCAAAGCTTGAAACTAAACTAATGTTTCAGCGACACAATCAGGCATGATGAGATGGGTCCTAACTGGGGTGATGACGGTAAAATATTGGTATGTGTAAAAAATGTATACGAGGTAAACTCTGCGTATGAGTGATAAAACATCACATAAATATTGATATGCAATTTCAAAACGATGGTTACAAAATACTAAATACCTTCCGGGAAATACAGTGACGGATCGACACTGACTAGCATTATTTCCGTACATGTCATACATACCCCATGTCAGTGGACAGTGAACTGGTGAAATAGTGACAGCAATGGCGCTAATTACCTGTAAAGCTGAAACACACAAAAGAGAAAATAGTTAAATTATGTTGTCCTTCATTAACCCTTTGACCGCCAAATTATTCAATCCGAATTTTCACCCACTTGAAGTTGTGTCTCGCTGACGCGATCCACAACTTCAAGTGAGTGAAAATTATTCAGATTTGGCAAAATGGAGGTCAACTGTTTTCAAATATTGCTGATTGATTTCACATTTTATCTTTAACATGTTTAAAAGGTGGTACTTAATGTGCTGATGAAAAATAAAAACCCGAATATATGCGGCACCGGCGGTTAAAGGGTTAAGAATGTGACGCAAACCTTCAACCCGTACAACGCTGAATTATTTTTGTTTAAAACATGGAGACAAAAGGGTTTGTTCAATTCGAAATCATCTGAATGTCTCAGTTAGCTCTTTCCGTTTCATTTGAATACAATGTTATGGGTCTACGACCATTATAATCTTCTAAATATTTTAGTGCGGGGATCGTCTTTATACGTCAGATTCTGACGTCTAGTGGTGCTAGTCGATCCCCGCACTGTAAGAGTAAAAACTATTTCCAATGGCCGTAGACCAATAACATATGTATTCAAATAAAGCGGAAAGACCTGAATAAGACATTTATAATGACTTCAAAAAAACCCTTTGGCCTCCGAGGTTTTTGTAAAAAAAATTTAGCGGGTTAAAGTGATCTATGGTGTATTAATATAAAAAAAAAGTTTTTTATTCATTGTTTGGTGGAAATTACAGAAAAACATTAATTGTTGGAAATATAACATAGACCGCTGAGTAATTGAAACAGAAAAAAATAATTTCCATGGATGATATCTACTAACACTTTTTACGCATCCAGTAAATTAAACACTAATCAAAGGTCCTAACCCTTTTCTCGCTAAGTTACCTTTATTAAAGTTTCACCGCGACACACCCCAACTGGGTGAAAATTTCTCATAATAATATTTTGTTTACTTTGAAACCAGACATTTGCAAATCTTAAATTTAAAATACACATTACCCAAAAAACTGGTGGACCAATAAAACGTATTAAAACGACCATATTCGTGATTAGCGGTGAAAGGGTTAACTTTTAATCGCGGCGATAAAAAAACGTGAAGAGCGGATACTGTTTCCTGGCGAGTGTCAGCCTTGGTGCCAAAGGCTAGATGTAAACCTACATTGAAAATAATTTAAGCCGTGGTCGTAATTTCCATCGCTTAACCCTTTAACCGTCGGTGCCGCATATATTGGCGTTTTCATTTTTTATTAGCACAATTAGTACCGCAATTTAAATATGTTAAATATAAAATGTGACATCAACCAGCAAAATTTAAAAAGAGTTGACCTCTATTTTGTCCAATCTGAATAATTTTCCTTCACTTGAAGTTGTGGATCGCGTCAGCGAGACACAACTTCAAGTGGGTGAAAATTCAAATTAAATAATTTGGCGGTATAAACTTTATAAGCAGTTCAGATATAAAGATAATTATTTAAATGTCATTTCAAGTGGTATATTAAGGAGAGTAGCATTTCGTTTTCGCATGGGCGTAAATCGGTTTGTCCATGACAGTGTCACTGTATGTTCTATGTGTATGGAAGAAGAGGAGGACGAGATCCACTTCCCAGCAGGCACAAGACGCTGAAGTAATGTTGGTTTAACGTTGGTTCAACGTCGTAGACGGTGGACCAACTTCAAACCAACATTGATTCAACGACTTGTGTTTGCTGGGTTTATTCTTCATTTTGCTGTTCGTCACGATTTACGCCTAAAATTGCTTCGTTTGATAGTCCACCAAATGTGAATACATTCCAATTATTGCTACGTAGTGTGGATGAAAGTTTAATTAATATTTTGTGTACATATTTAAATCAGGCATTTAAACGCAGGAAACAATACTGCGATGAATGATAATCATCACTCTTAACATTGTATTATTGAATGAATTGTATCTTTTGTAGTTTTAAACGGGCCGAAGGCCTATCAAGTAAACTTTTTGTATTCGTATTCGTATTCACAGGAGGCTAGCATTTGAAAGCTGCCTTAGTTGCATTCATATCTTCACTTTCCATAATTCATAATTTATTACCCTTTGACCGCCAAATTATTCAATCTGAATTTTCACCCACTTGAAATTGTGTCTCGCTGACGCGATTCACAACTTCAAGTGAGTGAAAATTATTCAGATTTGACAAAATTGAGGTCAACTCTTTACAAATCTCACATTTAATTCTGCACATGTTTAAAAGGTGGTACTTAATGAGCTAGTAAAAAATGAAAACCCGAATATATGCGGCACCGGCGGTTAAAGGGTTAAAGCGCCTCAAGCGCTACACTACATTTTCATCCACTTGAAGTTGTGTCAAGTGGGTGAAAATTGCTCATAGGCCCCTATTTGTTTAATCTTAATGCTTATAAACACTCATTTCGTTCAGAAATAACAGTGATTTGATTGGCTAATTAAACAGATCAGCGGTTTTAAAAATGCTTAACAATTCTTCATACAACTGCTTTTAGCATTGTAGAGCAGAATTGTTCATTATCAACTGACATGCTATCTTGATTTATATCAAGATACGAGGTGCACTGCTAAGATACGAGATCGCGCTCTCTCACATAGGTATACGCCGAGTTGTAACAAGTAGACATCTTCAGAAATATCGGATCACACACTTTTCTCCGGAGCCCTCGTCCTGGAACAGCAGCTCTTTCTCCCAAAGCGAAAAACTATCATCTCCCAAGTGTTCCTCAGCCACCACAACGTTCTCTTTTAATCCAGCTAGTCCATGGAATGCCAGCACTAAGAGAAATCCCGTAATCACACTGTGATTCATGGTGTTGGCTCACTGATCATCTGAGTGTGTGCAATCATGTATCTAAGCTCAGTATCGAGGACGATATTATTGTCAGCTATTGATCATTTATTATGCAGTCATGGTGGCTTGGCGATCATGACAACACAGCAAACACGTTCTAATTGTGGTTTAATGTTGGTCCAGCGTCGTGGACGGTGAACCAACACAATTGTCTCGTTTTCGAAGGGAACGATGATTGGCATTGAGTGTTCAGTGTATTTATGCTACCACCCCTTTGTAAAGTCCACCCTGCGATACGCTGTCTTCAAGAGTTTGTTCGAGACGCTCTCAAGGATATCATTGCATGAAAACCTTATTTATGGGGTTGAGGGGGGGGGGTTGGGCCATGTCCCCGGATCTTATTTTGTTCTTAAATTTTGTTCTCTAGAATGAGACAATTACCCTTAAATCTGCTCAGACCTCACCTGAGACTGTCCTAAAATCTGCCAGCTTCTGGGGGCCTTGAGTGACCCCCAGACCCCCTACCGTTGGGCCTCCTCCTCAACTTTTTGTAGATACGCCCCCGCCTATGCTCTTCTGTAAAAGCTGTATTTGCAGATGGATTGATGAAAATGAAATATTTAAACCGCTTTTCGACCGATATGTCGTTTAAAAAATAATAATGTATATGAAGAGTATTTAGTGTTGTTGATCCTAATTGCACTATTTGGTAATTTTGGCTAACTTAATCGCTTTGTAATTTTTCAACATGCACAGCACTGCTCTGCAAAGCCAAAAGGCAGTATCTGCTCACTTGTAAAGTGAGCAGATACTGCCTTTTGGCTTTGCACGGCAGATTATTATGTACGTGACACAGGAGTTGTTAAGGTTAAGATAACATACACCACTAATTGCAGATCAGCTAGTTACAATCTCAAACTTTGGCCAGCCGATTTATCGGATGTCGCGGTATGAATTAATACCCCCTAGAGTTCTGGGTTATCCGATTGAAATATTCAGTCACTTAAAGTTGTGTTTCGCTACCGCGATCCACAACTTTAAGTGACTGAAAACCACTTGGCTTTGTAAAATTGGAACACAAAGTATATCAGTTTTTACAAATTTAAAGATATTTTTCAGTTGAAAAAAATGATTACAAAAATGAATGAAATCACAGAAATACTGGTAGGCCTACAATTAGTACACTGCCGTGCAAATCCAAGATGAAGTATATGCTCATTTTACAAGTAGAAAGATACTGCCTTTTGGCTTTGTAGATCAGTATAGTCGACCTAAGTGCCCTAAGGGTTAAGTAGTAGTGTTTCTGAATAAAGTTAAGGGTTACTATAAAAACTGTATAAAAAAAGACAATTAAAAGCAATTAAATATGGGCATATCTTCACAACCGTATGTGTATATAGAGAGCTATGTCAGAATTTCCCCTGCTTTTTTCATTTTTGTAGATCGAGCTTGTTGAACAAGTCAGGGCAATGGTAACATTTAGATGAAATATTATTCTAAATTGTATGTTTCTTCTATGAAAAGCTGCTTGTTAGCGTGATAGTGTAGCACATGAGTTTTTCAATTATGACATTTATTTCTTTCGGTTGCAAATTCAAATTTAAATAACGTTCCCTGATTCAATTTCAAATAATATAAAAGAATGTCTAACAATAGAAATGTTTATTATTAAATAATCAAATAATATCACCAGGAAATAAATTATTAATATTACAAAATAGTAAATAGGCCGACAAACAGGCAAATACATTAACATAGCAAAAAGACATTTCTGAATTTTTTTGTCATGAGCAGGATATGTACATACATAGGGTTAATTTTGTAAAATTGCAGGTTAATTTTCAAATGTGTACATGTTAACTATCTTTAATACCAAGCTAAGCGACATTGTCATTGTGCAGACGTATATTTTGTTAAGGTACGTCATTATTAGTGATAAATATAAAGATAAACAATATATTTTTCCGCTCCCAAATCAGAGATGAAATAATAACCAGATTACATAAAAGACACTCTGGAAATTGTGGTATACTTTAAAATATACATTTATTTTTTATTATGCAACGTTCATTAGGTTATAGCTTACGGACAACAAATTCAAAACAACTTATCGTTCCGAAAGTTACTACACAGTTACCGCATCTACAACTTAGTAGGATGTAGCGCCTTCCAAATATATATCAGCTTCTTTCCCTAAAATCTAAAGCTAGTTATACTCGATAGTCATACATATGGTATAGATGTAGTTGAGATATGTACACTGATACCACCATAAACTCCAGAAGTATTTTTTAATCTGTCTTGTTGTCATAATGTATATTTGCGAAGTTGGCCGAAGTCAGATTTTACTTCCCCTCTTCGCTTAGTCGAATTTCCCCAGGATGTAGGTCACATGGTTACAGCATGTGAAAGAATTAAAATATGTATAATGGTCGTAAACCCATAACATATATATCTAAATAATTCAGAAAAAGCCCAACTAAGATAATTATAATGGTTTTAAATTGACACAATTTTGGTCTCTATTGTTTATACAAAATAATTCGGCGTTGTATGGGGTAATCCACGCATCTCAGTCGCCAATAACACAGTTTAGTAGGCCTAAAGTTATTGCTCGGAGCTTCTGAGACGTCAGAAAATTGATTATCTTGGCTCATAGTATCACATTGGAATATCATCTTTGGATTATTATATTGTACGACAATATCATACCTCACGATAAAATAGAAGGCGGGGTATTGATTGTTGTTAAGGGTCCATTAATTCACTACCATCATTCACAAGTGAAACATTAGTAACATTAGTATATATAGTACATAATTACATAGTTAACAGGTTGACGTCAGACTGAACCAGAATTGTTACATTTCATTTATTTGTATAATTACAGAAACTTTAAATGCAAATAATTCCCATTTTGTGTTGACGATCTTTTCTGCCTGGAGACATAAAAATGTCACTACAGTGCTATAGCTCATACAGCGGGGATACTAATTGTTGAACAAAATAATTGTCGAACAATAATTCAGAAAAAAATCTCATAGTCTGTGGATACATGATATCAGAAGAAATATATGTATATATTTTAAACAATTTACTTTATATTTGTTTAATTTACATAGCACCATGTGTTGAACACAAATAATAATTGTCGACCAACAATAAGTGTTGTGCTGCTACTGCGACTGTTGAATGTCATTTTATATTGATCTTGTCAGAGCGGCTTTGTAAAAACCCAAAAACAATGTGCTACAGCAATATAGAAAAGTATGTTTTTAAAGAATACAAGTTGATATGATTTACTTAGATTTAAAAAAAAAAACATTTGATAAAGTTCCTCATAACCTAAAAAATACAAAGTTTTGAAGTAAATGGAAATCGTTCAATATGGCTAAATTTGTATCTGGCAAACAGAAAGCAACATGTAGTTCTAGAGGATAAAAGTTCTGTGTGGCTAAAAGTGACTAGTGATGTACCTCAGGGCTCATTATTTTGGCCTCACTTCTTTTTATTTTTTACACAATGAAATGTCCCCCAAATTACAACATTCTACGATAGCACTATTTGCCGACGATAGCAAATATTATCTTAAAATAACCAAAGTTGAAAATTGTCAAGAACTCCAAGGCAACATAAACCGCCCTTTTGTTAAAGATTTAGTAGGTATAATCAAGAGATATGTGGGTGAGTTAGCATCGGCAAATGTCTTAAAATAACTTTACGTTTCCATTGTTATGCCTCAGCATGAATATGGTACACCATATGAAACTATTTTTCAAAATTTGAAATATAGACACTAGACCGAATTCACAGAGTTCTAAATACTACATTCATGTTTGGCTTTGATCCGAGTCTGAGTTAAAAAAACACAACCTAATCACTTAATTTAAAAAAAGTTTGTTAACATTATAGCATTTTTCATAGTTTGTCTCCAGTAACTAACGTATAATACTTTATGGCGCCAGCATATCTTTTTTTATAATTATGCTTGTTATTTATTATCAGATAAGGCTGCTGTGCAATAGTTGTTCAGCATGTCTTTCCAAGTCATAAGCAAAGAAATTGTGCTTTATTTTCGGAGTGACAGCTTTTTTATTTTGTGGAATGTCATTATATGTACAAATTGATTCCTGTAATATTTGTGTTTATGAAATATCTGCGTATACCTTTTTGGCTTTTAAAATGTTCTAAATATTATGCTTTTTTGACAACTTTTATGACACCTTCATATAATGAGTGTGCTTATTATTATCGTGTTGATTCCAGCTGAATGATAAGAAATCCTAGGAAATATCACTTTTACTTTCATTGTTTTGTTTCCACTTCATTCTCTCAACTTTTATTTTTTACTTGAACAACTGAAACTTCTAACTGTTGACTTCTTCTAACTTGCAGTTTACTTCTCCGTTTTACTTCTTACGTATCATATATCCTCGTTGTTCATGTTTTAGCTCTAAGTTCTTTATTTTTCATTCTTTATGCAATTTGTAACTTACAACTTTTTAAAGTGATTCTTATCCGTCAATATTTTTTTTATAATTTTTTACACTTCCAGCTCCAGCTACTACTGCCTTCCTGCTTCTCATATATAATTTCATTCTTCAGTCGTCCGTGTGTAACACATAGCCATGTCTAAATAGAAATACAAACGTTTTATCTCAATACAGCAGTTTAGTGATGGGACTTAGGGTTCCGAAATTTAATCTGCAACTTATAAAATAATTACATTGAGACGATATCAAAATTTACAAAAACGGAAAAAATATGTTAAAAGGCCTCAGTGCTTTTTAAATTCCTCCATCATTTTCAATTTATCACCACACCCCACTGATACCCTCCATAGCAGCCTGATTATACTTGTGTATGGAAAATTCCACATCCAATACCCAATCTACACTAGGTTTAACTCACTTTCGGACCTTGAGCGATTCATGGTTATCAACATTTATTAAGCAAATACAATATTGACGACTCATGATAAACCTCTTCATAATATAAACTATCGAGGCTAAAACTGATCTGAGCCAAAGAGCAGTAACTGCTTTGCACGGCAGAAAACATCTAGGCTAAAAGTGTTGTATTATTGTGGGGTTTTTTTACAGCAATATGAAAACAACCTGAAAGATGTTTTTACTTTTTTGTTTGTTTATTAATATTATAATAATTATGTTTCTACATTATCTGAAAACTATTAGTATAAAATGGTATGCACTGAGTTTGAACAGCCGAGTAGAAAATGTAGTTTGACAAGCATGGACGCATCATATGAGCAGTGGAAAATTTCTGATTCCAATAGATTTGTGCAATAATCTACATACATGCAGTTTATATACAGATGTATTGAAATATATTTGCCTATGTCATGTATGCTTTATAACGTTCCGTGATTTAATTAGGCTTGTACGGACATAAAATACTTTTCGGAAACAAGTATCAGTATGTAAAACATTTTGTCCATATATATATACCAGATTATTATCACACTCTGTGCTGTGGTTTTCACTATAAGACGTATCACTGTATCGCACTCTACTACTGTCTCCAGCTGTAGATTGAGCACAATGGGTGGTCATAACTCTTCCTTTACCAATTCGTATTTATGCGAAAACGACCTTCCTTTACCAATTTCGCATTTATGCGAATTCCACATGTGTACATGCATTGGTTGCAATGGCGACATTTCATTACATGCATTGTTGAAAATCGCCGATCAGAATGGTCAATGACATGGACGCAATGTTCTTTTGCATTTTTAATTTGTACGATGTGCACATGCGCATAACTATAACCTGTATTGTGCCCAGGGGCTAACTCAGGGGTCCTCCTTAAAACGAAGTCGGTTTCTGGGGCTAGTTTTCTCAGGGGGAAGTCGGTAAAGGAAGAAATGAATTATGTGCAATATACTTTTATATGCCGCATCGAAATAAATCAATTCCATGTTCACTGGGATCTGCAATCACGAACTGGCAGATCTCAGTCAACAGAAGAAAACAAATCTTATCCATTTCTGAAACTGTTAAAGCTGTAGACCACTCTATGTCATATTTCTGGTCATAGTTATTCCCTAGTTGGCTCTATATCTGTAATCTGCGCAGTGCTTTCTGAGTGTAGATTTGTCCCGCTGTTGGTACACAGTGGACTGCCCCTTTAATTAATCCACCTTAAAATAAAAAAATAATTACAAAATAGTCAAATTATAAGCTATGGCATCGGTGCATGATCCGGAGCTGTGACCATGCTCCTTTGACCATACCAACCTGGTCTGCAGCTGGTTCTAACGACATATGTAGCCAATATTGGTCTGTGACAATTTTCAAAACATTCAAATAAAAAGACTCGAATAAATCGCGCTTCGAATGAGCACTACAACAGTCTTTGTGATATTTTATTATTTTTATCTGTAATTAATGCGTTTTCTATCCCAAGTAATCATGCAATGTATAGGTGTATCATCACTTTTATAATATTTATGCAGTGCTTAACTATTAAAGCTGTAGAAAATTAAACTTCAAATTTCAACCACTCAAAGTAGACCCTCTCACTGCAGTGATGCGAATTTAGACGTCAGACGTCAGAATCTGACGTCTATGCGTCTAAAGTCGGTTCCCGCGATGAAAAAGTAAAATATTTATAATGGCCGTAGACCACAGGTCTACAGAACATAGGTACTGTATTCAAACGGAGCAGTGAGAGCCAAATAAGATATTTATGATGATTTCAAATTGAAAAAACCTTTCGTCTCTTGGTTTATGGTTCAGCACTTGAACCCGCATGGAAGCGGCTTCTAGCAAAGCTTTTTACGGGTCTCCCTTGCGTCTATTATTAAAAAAAAACTTTTGAACAACAGATGTATAACTTGTAATTGATTGGAGCATTAACAAATGAATTTGAATTTAAACCCTTTTTTGCGCGGTGACCGCCGTTAGACGTCAGAATCTGACGTCTATAGGCGTCAGATTTTCATGTCTGAAGATGTCAGATTCTGACGTCCCAAGACGGTCACCGCACCAAAAGAATTAAAATATTTACAATGTTTGCATAAATATTTGAAAAAAACGTTGGTCATCATACAAAATTACTTGGATTTGTGAAACTTGGGTCACAACATATCCATGGCACACTCTTTAGACATATTTCATTGAAAGCAATATTGAAGTGAGAATTATACGTCGTTCATTCAACCTTCACCGACTGTTGTGTTTCGCGATACACAGATTCAGGTCGTTTTATTATACTTGTGTTTGTGACATTTAAATCAAAACATCATGATATATCGGCATAAGATACAATACAGGGCCGGTATTCTCGTACAAGTTACGATGGCCATCTCGACCAATCAGAAGCCTACGATTTATCGTAACTTGTACGAGAATACCGGCCCAGACATTAGACATTGTTCATTGAAAATTATGCTTGAATTTAAATTCCTTCCCGCTTGAAGTTGTGTTTCGCTACCGCGATCAACAATTTGAGGTGATCATTAAAATCGTATTTATATAATGCCGTACAAAGTCGAAAGGCAGTATCTGCTCACTTTGCAAATACGCAGACACTGCTTTTGTCTTTGCAGAGCAGTATATCATGTATATTACACACATAATTACTACTACTGGAAGGGTTTAGATTTTGTGAACAAAAGCTGGAGATGTCTCCCCTCCAGCAGCATAACCATAAAGGTTGATAGCTAATAGATGTAATGTGAATGGCTTTTGTAATTAATGTTATTAAATGGCTCATGTGGACAGTAGAGACGATGTATTAAGCGGGATTTATTCCGTTTTGGTGCGAAACACTTGTCAACACTCCCAACAAACACGACGTTGACTCAAAGCTGCGAGACTGGCCTAGCATTAAACCAGCACTGGTTCAACGCCTCGTGTTTACTGGGAGCTGCGTTCAACCCAGTACGCAGAAAACATTTGTACAATGTTGGTCGAACGTCGAAGACGTTCTGTCGACATTGAACAAATGTTATTCAAATGTTTTGTTTGTCTGGTATTGCATGCAGCTTACTGCTGGCCGCAATTGCAAGCCGACACCGACCCAATGTCTGCTAAATGTTGGGCCAGCGTCGCCGGTGCAGACCAGCATCGGGTCAACATCTCGTGTTTGACCGCCTGTACCATAGAAAGCGCTGGAGAGAAATGAATAGAGACAGACTCACCACAGCACAGACTGACAGACTGGGACCCAGCAAACACGAAGCGTTGAACCAGTGCTGGTTTGATGCTGGGCCAGCATCGCAGACGGTGGGCCAACATCATCCAATGCAGCATTGGGTCAACGTCTCGTGTCTGACGGCCTGCACGATAGGAGGGAACGCACAGACACAAGCTGAGCGGACGAAGTGAGCAGGCAAAGGTAAAGCAACATGTCCCCACCTCTCTGTGAGAGGGGAGACATAATAATAATCGCGCTACGTTATACAGGGGGAGGGGCAAAGAAAATCAACTCACTTTGAGTATTCTTCTGACGGGTATGTCGCTGTGTCGCTTGTCTCAACACCCGGTTCCCCAGTCACCATTCCCGTCGTCACTGTCGTGTCCGGCCCTGTGGTACTACCAGAGACTACCCCCTGTGTGGCAATGGCCACCAAAGCCACCAGCATCAGCATCAGCCTGTGTGAGCTCCACATCTTGTCAGATAACTTGTAGCTGTGGCTCTATGGCTTTGTCTCCACCTATAATCCCCGTAGATCCGGTATGGATGAGTTACGATCCCTGTGCAAAAGAATGGGAGACTTACTACCATGATTATTGATAATGTATATCCATAGGGACAGATGCATTGACCGTTATATTATATTGACTTTGCACGGCAGATTACCAAGCCTCTATTTTTGCACAGGTATACTTGTGCAAAAATAGAGGTTTGGTAATATGCCGTGCAAAGTCAAAAGGCAGTGTCTGCTTACCTTACAAGTGAACAGATACTTCTTTTTGGTATAACATAGCAGTAATGATAGGCCTAATATAACGGTGAACGTGCACAGCCTCTTATGTCACAAAAAAGGGATCTGTCATATACACTAGTTTAACACTGGGCTGTTATTTGTATTCATATCACCTTGAAACGCGAATTGCTGCTGCAATTTCATCCAAAGTTAAAATAAATACCCTCATTCTATGACATCGCCATGTGCAATACATGACTTTAGACGTCGGAATCTGACGTCTATGGACGTCAGATTTCGACGTCTAAAGTCTTTCCCCTTCACTGAAAGAGTAAAAGATTTATAATGGCCCATAACATAGGTATTCGAATGAAGCAGGAAGTGCTAACTAAGGCATTGGTGATGAATTCAAATTTAAAAAAACCCTCTCTATTGTTTATATAAACTATTTCAGTGCTTTCTTATGGTTAAAGAAAGCTTTCAAGAGGGATTGTACACATTATCATTCCATAAATTTTATTCAGTAGCCTTGTATGTGCATAAAATATGATGAGGAATCAAAGCGTGATTCCAACATGGATATATATTTACCATTGAGATTTAAGAGGTTTTTACAATTCAGAAGATCACTCGTGCTTAATACAGTAAAATGAAAAAAAAATTAGTGAAATAAATCTTTAGAAACAAATGCAATAAGTTAAATGTGCTCAAAACAAATGGGTAAATTAATCAATCCCCAACTCTGAGCTTTCCAATTTTGTTTTGTAATATAAGTAAAACTAGCGTCGGATGCTCTGCCAAACACAGGAGTCATCAATACACAACACACGATGGCCCCAGTGTCATTTTTATGTCAGCAACTAATTATTTTGAAATATCACGAAAAAAATATATAGTGCTAGATATCGCCAGCTATGCCTTTGGTGCTGAGGAAGTTAATACTTATGCATGAAAATATATTATGTCAATTGTTGATTTTTGTTTGCTGTTGACGCTGGCCCACATGACTGGTGTCAAACATGTATGCATTAAAATGTGTGAGATTTTTTGACAATCCTAGAGTTTAATTTAAGTAAATTAAATGTACTATATTATGCTGACATGTCAATAAAAAATATTTGAAATATATATATGAAGTTATATATGATCTTAGCTTAAAATATTTTAAAACCAACAAATTCAAAAACACCGAAAAAGACTAAACTAGTTTTACTTCAAGTCGTTTACTGCCATGTAAACAAAACACTTTTAGTTTTACC
Source organism: Flabesymbios commensalis (assembly GCA_964017125.1). Taxonomy (NCBI): domain Eukaryota; kingdom Metazoa; phylum Annelida; class Polychaeta; order Terebellida; family Flabelligeridae; genus Flabesymbios; species Flabesymbios commensalis. The sequence continues at coordinate 39,561,622 of OZ024912.1, read as the reverse complement.
ACAAATATCCACCGTCTCACATCGTGGAATGCAATTAAAGATCCTTCAAAAGGCAAAGACGTTGATTGCTGTGTGAAAGTGAGGGATTTGGTAAGGGGATTTTCCTGCAGCACCGATTGTCTGCCCAAGGCTGGGCCTACGGAATCAACATGTGACCCAATGCTGTGTTAACATTCAACAATTCCCCGCGTAGTATGAATGAAAGAATGCATGAATGAATGAATGAATGAATGAATGAATGAATGAATGAATGAATGAATGAATGAATGAATGAATGAATGAATGAATGAATGAATGAATGAATGAATGAATGAATGAATGAATGAATGAATGAATGAATGAATGAATGGAAGAACGAACGAACGAACGAACGAACGAACGAACGAACGAACGAACGAACGAACGAATGAATGAATGAATGAATGAATGAATGAATGAATGAATGAATGAATGAATGAATGAATGAATGAATGAATGAATGAATGAATGAATGAATGAATGAATAACTAAATAAATAAATAAATAAATAAATAAATAAATAAATAAATAAATAAATAAATAAATAAATAAATAAATAAATAAATAAATAAATAAATAAATAAATAAATAAATAAATAAATAAATAAATAAATAAATAAATAAATAAATAAATAAATAAATAAATAAATAAATAAATAAATAAATAAATAAATAAATAAATAAATAAATAAATAAATAAATAAATAAATAAATAAATAAATAAATAAATAAATAAATAAATAAATAAATAAATAAATAAATAAATAAATAAAAAAATAAATAAATAAATAAATAAATAAATGAATGAATGAATGAATGAATGAATGAATGAATGAATGAATGAATGAATGAATGAATGAATGAATAAATGAATGAATGAATGAATGAATGAATGAATGAATGAATGAATGAATGAATGAATGAATGAATGAAAGAATGAATGAATGAATGAATAAATGAATGAAAGGAGTTTTACTGGCCCAATCCCGCATAGTGCCTTTTCTTAAACATGCATATTATTCGATAGAGCTCAGAGGCACACAAATCTTTAGCACGATCTTGTGTCGTTGTCGAGGCCAAAGCAGGTTCGTCAACAGGGAACCGGACTACTGAGAAGCTATGGTAGGAAAGCCAGATCAAATAGGTGAGATTTAAGTAATTTTCTGATGTTAAAATGGTTTCGACATTAATGGAAAACATAATGTGCCATAAATAGAAACAGGTACTTGCAACAATTTCAATCTTAATTTCGGCAAAGATCATTCTTTACCGACTTCATTTAATAGCACAATAGGGCCTATAAGTGGAGCTAGATACACCTTCACTTAGAGGCGCATAGTAAAAAAAAACTATTAATCCGGATCGATTGAGATAATCTTAGGACACATTCACAGCTAATACGTGGAAGAGTGCTCAGAGGGAGAGTCTTAATGGAATCCTGTTAATACGTGTCCATGTATCCAAAGTTATTAAGTAGCTCTGGACCTATTACTCATGGGCGGTTCGCCCTTACCTTGGTGTGAGCCTTCGTTGAAACGAGAGTGAAATGGGATACAGTGAAACGGCTACACGGGCTTAGAACACGGCACCTGTAACTGGACACGAACTGAGGATACTCTAGTCGTAGATGGAAAGTTGAACTGTGTTACACTCTGCTATCTCTGATACCCCACATGAAGAATTAATGTTTGAATATATCTCACCTGTGTTTACTGGAGGAGCATGCGTTTCTACTCTGGTCAACAGCTATGAGTTAGTTGCTAATAATCACTCAAGTAGTAAAGGTGACGATGCTCTAATGATGCCGTCTGTCATTATCTGATATCTCTGCACCTCACCTGTAGTCGACCTATATCAAACTCTTCCATTGTATACAGCAATCCAGCCCTTATCTCCAGCTTTATCAGGAAAACACAAGAGGCTAGGCAAATGTGTGCTAGGTGTTAGGACAGCATGTAGATATCGGCCCAACAATAACAGAAAATAACGTATGGATTGAATAGTTTATGTAATCTATTCATCACTCAGATATGGCAGCAAAACAAACACATAACATAATTGCATTTGTGACGTATTGCTGGCTTTACATTATCGGTAGGTATGAAATATACAGTGGCTGTATCATTTACTGAGTTACATAATTATTTGCTAAAATAACGGTTATGTGGACCACATTTCCATTGACGGTTCAACTTTATATTTTTATAAAGCTGAGGGAGTATGGCGGTCTTCTAACCCTACTGTTTACAGAGAGAAATGCACAACAGTTACTAACATAATCAGACAAGCCTAACGTGACTTCTACAGTAGAAATGTTTTTGACGCTGGGTCTGACCAAGAGGCTTTGTTCACATTATCTCAAACTATGATGAACTAAAAACCGTGACATGTCTACCCCAGTCACACATACACGACATACAGTCCACGCCTTGCGTAACAAAAATTAGAGCCGTGCGTTGTTGTGCGCCCATGAATTTTGTCAGGATATGAGAAGAGCCAGCGAGTTTAAGACGATTACACAGCGTGTTATAAATAAATCAGGTGTATAAATCAGCAAATACACGTCGGTTCACCACCGCACTGCACGTTAGCGGGATGACAAAGTCAACGAATACATCGCGCATCGCCAGCGCGAGGCACTAATAAGTCGGAAAATATTTAGCAGAAAATATTTAGCATTTATTTACGCTGGACATGCATTAGGAACGTTAGATAGGCGCTATATGCGCGCTAAGTGCCGGCATTTTTTAGTTTTTTTTTCTGGCCGTAAGGCTCAGTCACACATAGTTGACGCACGAACCACGCACTGAAAATGTATTATTTTTTGCTAGAGCGTCTGTCGTGTGTCGGTCGTGTGTCAACACTCGTTACTGGTTCGGGGAGCAACTGCACTAACGCTACGCATATATTTGTGCGCACTGTAATCGCCAAACAGCTGGGTATGTTTAAAATATTGAAAGCATAAATTATGACCGCCTAAATGTACACGCAAGAAAACCACCAGAATCACGTAGGGCGCGCTACAATAACGTCCTAATACGCTAGATACACACAGAGCTGACGTTCTATGCTCGTCGTTTTTCGGTTTAACGTCTACCTAGCGTAATCCGTGCGCATGCATAACGAGCATCATGCTACGATTATTTGCGGGCTTGAAGAGTCTGTTGTACCTCGCGCGTTCTCGTAGCGTTTCAATAGCGTGTACCTGGCATGTACGCAACGTGTTGCCATGGGAATTATGAAAGGGTATCGCCAACGCCTCCTCGTCACTTCTCTTCTGATTCTCATGGTGATGAACAGGCTCGATCGTACTGATAATTTGTAGAAAAAACACCACAAAAGCTGAATGGACCCGAGAAGCTGCGACCACAATGAATAATATTAGTGTAAGGAAAATAAAATATTTTGTTGCGATATAATATAATATAAATTAAAATTAAATATGAATTTAAATATTTGTGATTTTTTTTTTAAATCACCCTCCCATACAGACATTATCATTACACGTCCAAGGTCTAGCAATTAAAAATAAAATACACAATACAAAATTGCGATGTAATATTATCCAAATAATACAATATAGGAGGTATCATTTTGTTCAATAAATGCGATTTGACAGTTGGAATACAGAGCCTTTGCGATAATGGGAGATTTTACCTGATTTTACTGTATTTTTAAGCTTTATTTTTGACCTATCGAGAATTGCGACAGCAATTCGCGGCTTGTAGTGGACGAAGATGACGATGGTAATATCTCAAATTTATATATTGCTGCTTGAGACGTTGAAACTGTAAAATACGAGACTCCGGTCGATTTTTGTTTCGCCGTTGATATGAAGTTGAACCGGTCCAACGGCCAAACAAACCCCGGCCAACGTCTCGCGTTCAATAGGCATTACATGTATATCCAAATAATTCCAGCAGATACAAGACGGCTAGACAACCATGGAGCAATGCTGGGCCAGCGCCAAAGCCGGTAGACCAGCACTACACAAACGTCGGATCGCCGTTCCATGTCTGCTGAGACACCATGATTATTTAAATCACGAAAAATAACATTACATTTACCCGGACATACTTTATATTTGTTAGTAATTTTGCTGTATATTCTTCCAGGGTGAATCAATCAATCAACCAATCAGCAGGGCGTTCCATAAGACTGGTCCAGATATAGTGAAAGCTCTTAACCCAGTCTTAGTCTTTATACGAGGAACAACAAATCTCTATATAAAATATTTCTTTTCGGTAAGTTATTATAGAAAGTGTCCTGAATATAAAATTTAATTTTTAAATGATTGAAATTGAATTCTCTATTGATGTCTAGGAGATCTTTTATTTTTATTACATAATGTTTTGTCCAATTAGAAATGAAACAAAAATTGTTTGTTAACTTATTATTATTCCATATTGGTCCGTTTAAAATATCAATGGTGCACGCTTTCGTTATAAAATTATCAGCATATATGTACCATATATCAAAAAATTCTTTCCAAAAAAGATTAATGTGTGGGTCCTGTAAAATATGTTTCTTATACAGAGTGGCCGTATGCAACAGGAATGGATGTCTTTTTTTAAATATGATTTATTGGTGAATAACATTTGGCATTACCTGAAAAAAACGTCTTATCCAGGATTGCTTCAAACTGGAAGTAAACACAGTAATATCAACCATTTAAAGGCCACCTTTAGCATACGTTTGGGTCAGAACCTGGCGCCTTATCCTGTCTGGACCGTCATGTTCACAATAATTTAAAAACATAGTGTATTTATTTGTTGTATATACCATGTAGGCGGGTTAGGGAGAACAATTATTAGGTGATGTGCCAATTTTGATCATGCACACTTGTCCCCAAAATTCCTGATTTCTAATTATTGACAACCATGTCAAAAATAAGAAATACGGGAATTTCTTCTCTATATCTAGCCTAACTGGTAAGTGCGCAGCACAAAATTAAAAAAAAAATTGCAGTTCTAGTATCTATGGACATGTTTCCATCATATGGTCATATTAAGAAGACGAAATAAAATCACCGATTTTTTATGATTTTAGACCTGGGCATGTCCCTTTAAGAGTCAGCTGTCACGCATGTCCAGCTCATGGAGGTGGACAGAGAGTTCTTTACATACGTTCAACAGCAAAAATGACAGAAATGAATGGGGTTTTAGGCCACCTTTGTGCACATCAACAACAAAAAAACCTTGAACATCAATGACAAGTGCCCGTTATAGCCTAAGCTTATATTGTCGCGCCTGAGGTTAGTGTCTCTACCATAGATATCCTGAGAATATATCTATGGTCGCTACCACTTATTTTATTACTGGGGCTAACCTAATAATTGCATTTTGTTCTACGAAATCACCTTCAACTTCTGTTGTTGGGACATTCATCATGTTCACCAGAACCCAGTGAAATTACTTTCACTAGCTTTCGCTTATTTTGGCTAGTGTGTGGTTTTGTGCCTGATTTTTAATTGCAAGTTATCAATTCACCAGGTGGTATTACTGTGTGACATGGATGCGGATGACTGTTAGGAGCCTATTATTTGATATTCAAAAGTTCCTCTGGGAAATCCCATTTAAACGCACTTTGGCAGTTTAAATTGAATATAAATCACAAATATGCCAGAATTGTCTATGTAAACACAAACAGATGAAATTGGTAATAATACTGCTTGACTGTATGTTAATCCATTATGGTAGATTAATATAATATAAAATACGTAGCTAATAATCAACACAAAACATAATATTTATTTCAAATGCAATATACAAATGTCTGTGCAATAAAATAAACAACAAATTAGATAGACACATCTATGTATGCATATTGAAAATGCAGAGAGAAAAAAAAATCAATTTGTTAGTTAACGATAAAAGTATGCTTATTTCCAGTTCATTTAGCATTCTAAAAGATACTAGGACATGGCTTGCTGAAAAGTTATTGTATGTAGCCACACACATGGGAAAACAATCTATCTATGTTTTTGGTACTTCAAAATATAACAATATATACACATGTTTTAAGATCAAGTAATTTAGAAGTTATGACTTCGACTGGATTTTCATTTGTATTATCTATATCAGCGTCAACAATTCCTTTCAATGTCAATAAATTGGTAATTGTTGAGCGATTTGTTGTGAAATTTATCGCTTCTGATAACGTGTCACATGAATGTGACCAAAGTATAAGTGGACGTCTTTATGTACAACTAAGCCAACCCTAAAAAAATAGAATATGAGTTAAGTGTGCCTAGTGATAGACATTATGAATAGCATTTATTTAAAAATTAACCGGAAGTAAAAATTGCACCTAACACGCAACCTGGTGGCACGGACAAAAACAGTACATGGAAAATCTTAAGATTAATTTATGCACAAAAGGACCAATCCACACATGTATTTCTTCCAGTCCCCGTTATTTCACCTAAGCTATAAACGTTACACGTATTTTACTGAAGACATGTGACAGCTAAATTTACAGAAGATTAAGATAAACTGTAATGTGCGTATTGATGTATTTTCCTAGATTTTTGTTATTGACAATAAATGTGGCTTGGTCCACTTGTGCATAAATCAAAATGTTAAAATTAATTTATGCACAACTGGACCAGCCCACACCTTTATTTTTCCAATCATTCCCGCAGTCCCCGTGACTTGACCAAAATTATTTTTATTATAACAGATCTACAGAAGATGCAGATAGAATGTAATGTGCTTATTATTGTAAATGTTCTATATAATATATTTGTATTTGTTTAATTTACAATAAATGTGGGTTGGTCCAGTTGTGAATGAAGCAAAATGCTCATTCTTATTTATGGACAACTGGACCACAGCTTGTTTTAGGCAGCGAGGCTCGAAACCGGAGGTATCTGACGATATGGGTATTTTCTATGAATAGAGAATGTGAATGTCGTGTGTTAGCTTAACACAGTTGTGCATAAAGGCGTCCAAGTCTTGCTTAACACCATTATAATATTTTGTCTAATTTCTTTAATAGCTTCATGTAGGCCTACCTCAGTCTGAGATATAGAAGTATAAAATTCATAATAATTCCTAAGTATGCCTACTAAAAACAGGGGGTTTGCAACAATTGCATATTAATTTTATTGTTTTTATAATAAAATACAGTGCAATAATACAAATAGAAATATATTGTGAGCAAGTTGCCCAGCAAACACGACGCATCGAGCTGATACTAGTTTTACGTTGGGTCAGCGTCGCAGACGGTAGTCCAACATAAAAACAGCATTGGGTCAAGGCGTCGTGTTTGTTGGCTGAGTAACATGTTGATCATCGCAGCGTGCTCAACATACCAGAAAAACCACGTCATTGGAAAAAATAGTCTTTTACGCGTGAATAATTATTGTGATGCGTGACACGAAAAACATTGACATGATAGGTGTCAGTTTCAGGTGGGAGCGAAATGTCTCGCCGTTAAAGGTGATCTATCACCCCTTATATGGTATGAATAATTATGTCCTTATATGGGGTGATTGGCTATCATGTGACCCTCTGAGAGGGTCACATGATAGCCGATCACCCCATATAAGGAAACACTTGTGCCCCATCTTGTGGCAACTTTGATTTATTTGTCACAAAATTATTAATACCATATAAGGGGTGATAGATCACCTTTAAAAAGTCCACCACCAGTGGGGAAGAGTAAATACAAATTCAGACAGTTATCGATCAGTGATACTGGTCTCAATTTGTCACCAAAATATAATTCACCGGGATTCATGATTCTGTTCATGTGGGTGGCCTAACCCATTCAATTGGAATTTTCACCCACCTGAAGTTGTCTCGCGATCCACAACATCAAGTGAGTGGAAATATTCGGATTTGACAAAATGGAGGTTAACGATTTTGACATCTTGTCGCTTGGTGTCACGTTATATCCTTAGCATGTTTGGAAGCTGGTATTTAGTGTGCTACTAAAATTGAAAAAAAAAAAAAATTAATGCCACCGATTGATAAAGGGTAGGCCTAATAGAAGCTGACGCTAGACTTGAATGTTTCTATAAATTATATGTATTTCAATACGTTTACAGATAGATTGATTGATGATGTATTTTCTACATTTATGTGAGCGTTATTCATGTTAATCGGCCATAAGGTCTACAATCACCTGCATATATTATCACTAGCATAATGATTGTGATTAGAGCCAATGTTCTCATAAACTACATAATTAAATGACTCCTAAATTAAATCAACAAATGTTTCTTAAGCAAAAAACAACGACCCATACTTATACATTGATCACGCCCCCACGAGCACGATATATTAACCCAAAGTGTGGCTAATGTTGGCTCACCGATTTTGACGCTGGCCCAGCAATAGCCCAATGGCGAGTCAATATCTCCGGTCTGTCGGGACAGTCGCATTTCCCAGCATGCAACAAAAGGCGTTGACCCAATGCTGGCTCAATGTTAAACCGCCGTCTACGACGCCGGCCCAACATTGAACCAGCATTGGGTCAACGTTTCTTGTGTGTTGTTTTCTCTTCCTCCGCCGTTATCTGGTCATCGCCCTCATGGTGGTGATGTATCCCACATTAACGATGTCACGGCAACAATAGCCAAAGATTCCACTACACGCTAGTATAGACAATATACATCTATATAATTCAGTGTGTACTCTGCACACATTCAATAAAAAATACATTATATTGCGGCGAAGTTTTATTGGGATTTAGTAGCACGAATGTTTAACGTATCATATTCGGATTCTTTAAAATTGTCACTGCTGATAAAAATAGGCAGCAACACCAATGTGATGCTTAGTTGATTAAAAAAAAGAGAACAATTAAACTGGAACAAAATAATATTATTTTAAAAATATACTTTGTTAAATTAAGACGTCGTGCTACTTGCTTTATTTTTTTCAATAATTTTTAATAATTATATGCAGTTATGTGTACGTGATAATGATGTCTGGACCTTTTGGTTCAAATATATTGAGTTTTGTTTTGGTCTCAACACTTTCATTATTCCATGTCGAGGGCTATTTCCCTCTCAGTTTTTATCCAATCGACTTCAAACCTTGGCACAATGATCCTTGAGTTTTGGGAAGGTGTGCTGTGAATTTTCGCAGTCATACATCATGTTCTTCCGGATTTATCCAGGATTTTCTGGATCACTATGTAGATGAATGTCGGCTAGATGTTGTAAATGTCGGGAGAGCCCCATGAATGAATCTTGACTAGTCAATATTGCTAGAAATCTAAAATTCCAATTCAAAATGGCTCCCATCAGTAGGCTAAATTTCATAATCATGATAACTGCTTGGTACTGTTGTAGCTGACGTTACCTTATGCCATTATGTTTTTATCTGTGTTTTAGATGAGCGTGCGTATTAGATCAAGGCCGCGCATTCCCGAAAAAACAATTTCAGGAGATAAAAAACATTTATCCAGCTATGTTTCATTTTTGTTTGGTTTTTTTGTTGCCCTCATTATTTTTTTTGAAATAGGTCATTTTTTATTTTGGCGCCCTCATTAGGTTTTCCAGAGATAGGTTTAATGAGTTTTTTTCTTAAATGTTTTTTCGTCCCCCCTCATTAGATTTTGGATTTTTTTGTAATCTAATAAAGAGAAATAAAACATAGTGGCTTTTATTCAGATTTTATGTGAATTAACGTGGAGCGAAAAAAGCTAACTAAGACATTTTCCATGATCTCAAAATGTTTTCATGGCTTTAGGGTTAAATGAGTGCTTGAGCACTGTGAACCCAGGAAACATGGGAAACTAAATAAAACAAGTGTTACTTTAATTCTGGCCCAACGTCTGCGACTCTGACCCATCAAAAAATAATCTGTAAAACACAGTGATGTCAACGGAAACCGTTTGAATAGCTACTCGTGACAGTGAAAATAATGTTATATAAGTACCCTCTCCCATACTTCATTTTATTAGATTGCTAGGTAAAAACATTGCAGGTTAAGGCTGTTCAGTTTCACAGAAAAGTCCAGCAACTCCTATTGTTTTCCAGTTTACTGGGAGGAGTCCTAGCAAACATGTTGTTTTAATGTTGGTCCAACATTAAAACTACATTGGGTCAACGCATTATAATATCAACCAGACGTGCCAATGTGATTTACATAGCATCACCAGCATGTAGCTGCACGAACATATAATATCAATCATGGTATATTCTTAAGAATGAATACAGTTGTCTGGTATTTGTGTAGTCCGTTTTTTTCTTGACACCGCAGCCACTTCTTAGCTTTGTCCAAACTAGCCTTTAAAAAACAAAAAATATTACACTTTTAACAGGGTTATTCTGATTATTTAACAAATTAATTTCAATTTACTGTTTAAAGTGATCATTATTAACGTATGTCACGCTCAAGTTGAACCCTCAAATTGAAACCGTCCTTTACCTAATCCAAGCATATTATTATAGGATTATCATGTGGTGGTTTATTCCTTTCTATACCTAACGGTGGTTTTTCTGATCTTCTGACAATAATTTGAGGGTGCACATGGGTTACAAAATGAATCGAACGAACGGCGGACGCCTGTTCTTATGGGTTTCTAAATAGTGTAAAAAACGTAGCTAAAATGTATATCTAGTGTATAAAACGAAGTGTACTAGCAATAAAAATAATAATATCGCGTCGATATATTATAACTATAATTGTGATTATTATACCCATAATTGTGTTGATTGCTCTTCTATAAACTTTATTATTATTATGTTATAATGTTACTTCCATTATGACAAATTGCCTATTGAGTTGTCCCAAGCAAATTATAAGCAATTATAAATGTAAAAACTGAGGCGGTAATCTTATCAAAACTGAGGACAATCTCTTGTAAATAATGAAGTGAAAACATTTTTCCCCTATAACAAGTGAATAGTGATGCCAAAAGAGGGTAAAAAGAGAAGTGGGAAGAATCCATAATTTCCAGGAGCCATGTGCACCCCCATAATTACCTGTCTGTGCGTTTATCAATGTTAATAAGTATGTTTATAGGATATGTTTTATTAGTTTAGACAAAGTACCTTCGTCCTAAGTATTAATCTTAGAACCTATCTTTCCACTTACTATTATTCTCTTTATTCCCGGGTAAAAGTTTTAAGTGTCTAAATTGGGGTTTCGGTAATTAAGGGGTGTAATAAACATTCTGTCCTGTGCTGTTTACATGGGAACCACCTGGTGGAGACGGTACTGCTGACAAGTACTAATTAATGATCAGGGAGTAAGCCTAACTATCGGGGTTGCCAGTGTTACTCGGCTCAAAGAAACAGCCCAGGACATTGCACAACAGGAAATGAACGCACGCGTCAGGATCCACTATAAAGGAAGGCGCGCACAGCCTTCGTGAGAGAAATTGGGGAGAATTCTGAAGAGACGTTTCGGGTTTGGCTAACTTTAGTGCGAGTTGCTTCGGTATCTAACACATTGTAGATTACTGAAGCAACAACGAAGTTATTTAACAAATTACACAACGAAAGAGAGTACTAACAACAGTGTACTGAGAAATTGAACGTTTCTTTGCTTAATATATATAAACCTTGTAGACCAAAGCAATGCGAAATCATCATAAATGTTCTAACGAAACTCCTAAGGATGAGATTTTTCCAATTTTGTCAATTTAAAAAATGTACTTCATAAGAAGATATCGTCGCCTTGGAGCTAAAGGATCCTATCTGACACTCGTCAGAGTGTCAAATAGGATCCTTTAGCTCCGAGGCGAAGATATAGCCTACATTAAAAATGCAATTTTAAAGTACCGAAAACTACTAAACTAGTTTCGAATTCCGCTTGGTGCAGCATTTTCAGAGAAATATCATGTTTCTCCCCTCTTAATATTGTTTCGATGTTGTGTCCTTGGCCAAGGCACTTAACCCTCATTTGCTTCACTTGACTCAGATGAAAATGAGCAAAGACTATCCCCAATTGTTTAAAGGCTCCCACGCACCGCCAAGACTGTTCTCAATTGCTTAAGACGTGACGATAATCTTAAACAATCGGTGCGGTGTAGTCACTCTCACGACTACGATTTTGTAGATTTCCGTCCCGGCGGAAGCTGTCCTTAAGACTGAATATGTTCAGTCTTAGTCGGGGCCCGTCTTAGCCGCCGTAGACCGTCGTTGTGGTGTGGCATGTCGTACGAAGCGATGGAGCTGCCAGAGTGTATTTATCTAATCAGAAAGTAGAAATTGAGTCCTGTGACTTGCAAGTCATGTGACCTGGGGCCGTTTCAGGTACGCATTCTATTAAAGATAAAAATGAAACAAGCTCTATAGATTTGCGAGAATTGCCTAGAATTTAACGAGTGGGTCAGAGTGATCGTATCCTCCCTATACATATTAAAGAGGGAGTCAACCGAGGAAAGTCAACAAGCTTTTTTCATTTTCGTAAGCGGCAGGAATTAGGTCACGAGAAATCTGAAAAATAATGTACCAAAAACGTGCCCCTATTTTCATCAATGGTAAGTGAAAATGGCCGACTGTTGCTTCCGGATTTTTTACTAAAGGGCCTACACGGTCACCACTAGGATCTTAGCAATAGCTTACGATGCAAAGTTGGTAACAGTCTTTCTGGTGTGGCATGCCGACGTCATAGAACTCTCTAAAACTCGCCTCGAAGGTCGCTTCGGAAGCTGTCGTCAAGACTCAACATGTTCCGTCATAGTCATGTCCCGTCTTAGCCGTTGTAGACTGTCGTTGCGATGTGGCAAATCCTGCAACGCGATTGTAATATCTCGCTGTTGTTTCCAGAACACACACTAGAGGGCCTACATGGTCACCACTGGTATCGCTGCTATAGCTTGCGACGCGCAGTCGGTAACAGTCTTTCTGGTGCGGCATGCTGCCGTCGTAGCGCCAGCTTGTCTGCGATTTATAAAACTTGCCACGACGGCGGCGTTTTAAGCAATCTCGGTCTTTGCGGTGTGTCGAAGGCTTTATGAACCACGTGTATTATATCACATAACAGTTACTGATTGATTACATGAATTTGCTTTAATACATCCTTGCGACGCTGACCCACTGGTCAATATTTCTTGTTGGCTGTATAGGTGCCTGTAGCCCTGGCAGAGTAGTCTATCGCTGATTCCGGGCCAATTCACTGATAGCGAGGGAGTATTGCCTGTTCTGCCAAATTATGTCAATATAACGACAAAAACAGCCTGAAATCGAGACAAAGCCCTACTCTTATCGAATGATCGATAAGGGTTCTGTATGGTGTATAGTACCATGGGCAGCAATATACACTCTATGCATTTGAACAGTTTGGATCACTGTATATATGCACAGCCCCGATGAAATGCGAACTAAATATTGGCTCACCTGTGCGCTTCGAGCCACTCTCAGAGCGAATAGAATGAGCCATAGGGACCGGAAATCACTGGTATATTATTATACCAGTGATTTCCAGTGCTGAAGGGTTCTTTCTAAAGAACCTATATTTTTCAGAGTGTAGTGTGGAGTCGTGTGGCCAAGCTCGTGCGGTCTTCGAAAAACCTCTGTAAAGATTCCATAATGAACAACTTGATGAGTCATTGCGATATGTGCGCTTACGGCCATCGTGACACAGAAAATATCTGCAAATATTGTATGTACTTCGTATAGTGTTCCCAAGGCAAATCGTGCGTGCATCACCCGATGGGGAGATTTCTTGTATTTCTTTCGGAATTCGTAGCGTTCTTAGACATGTTCAATAACTGTCTGTCTACGAGCTCAAGTGTGGAGAACCTATTCTTTTTTTACGACCGCCTTGAGAAGGCCGCACAATTCTGCCGATATTGTTGGTACGGCGTTCGTACGGGTAATTGTGACCAGATTTTTACAGGACAGAGTTACTGAGTTTAAAAATAGCACCATTATTCCCACGGTGATGGGTAGCATGCCGGGATGATTAATCCGGTTATTCCGGTCCTCTACAGGCGCTTGTACCACCGCCTCAATGTGAGGATACGGTGGTCGTAGGGCGACACAGTAAGCGATGCTACAAAGTAATTTTACCAATTTCTGAACAAAGTTTTACTACGAAACTATGTTACGCCGCACGAACGTTAAAAAATAGGGAATGAAGATTCGTATGAATCTACTGGTCTTACGAACCTTCGTGATCGATGTATTCATTATATAAGTACATTCTTATTTTTCCACTATCGCTGATGCATCTGTATAATATTAGATAGAAATAATACATGCTCATACAATGAATACTCACCTGCATGTAGACTAGTTAGGGGAATAAATTTAAAATATTTGACATGGTTGATACTTAATTGTGATAGGTCATGGTTACGGGACCAGTGTTCACTTTGTCGTCACTACTCAATCATATGACAGTAATTGTATATCACGTAATCGGTTCACGTTGTTTTTGCAATGAGCACCAGCGTCAATTCTTTGATAATATGAACTAGATTGAAAGATGTTTTTATTTGCTGTTGGTCTATGCAGCGCAGGGACCGTCTTTTGACGTCAGAATATGACGTCTGTAGACGTCAGATTCTGACGTCAAAAGACTAAAGACGATCCCCGCACTGAAAGAATCACCGTCTTTCTCAATGACCGTAGACCCATAACACGTGTAGTCGAATGGGGCGGATATAAATTTAAGGTGATTTTAGGTTGACAAAACCCTTTGGTTTCCATGGTTTATACAAACATATTACATCGCATATATAATGGTATATTTTTATAGTCTATGCATTGCAAAAGCAGAAATTATCACGATAATTGTTTTAAAAATATTTTTCAATTGATTCACTAAAGATATATTAACCCTTTGAGTCACATCATTATCTTGGCAAATAAGACGTTAGCATACTCTTAGAAGTGTTACACTCGCACTAGGGTAGATAAAGTGACAATATTTAGCAGTCACAGGCCTATTAAAAATATACAGATACTAGATTTACCGAAATAGTCGGTATTCATGGCAATGTTTGTTCTGGTTTCTATTGTAACGAATCACTGAAAAATAATGACAAATACGCTTATTTCGCATAATTTCATTCTCCACTGCACAATAATTCACGGTTGATAACTATGTAAAACTCGTCATATGTGTATATTATGTCGCCATCACTTATATTTCCATCGTCGGGAACACGCTGGCTTGTGAAATACCGCAGATGCCGACTGAATGCATTTTGTGTATTTCCATAGAAGATAGACGTATTCATGATGACTACATGACTGTGCTGAATTCGGGAGTCACTATTCTAGTTTGTGAAACAGGCACGTGTCTAAATGAGCAGGTGCGACGATAAAAGATATGACGACACAAAATGAGCCGGTGCGACGATAAAAGATATGACGTCACAAGTGTGCGATTTCACACATCGTGTGTGACGTCACTATTTAGGCCTATCATATATGCATGCTTCTCTATTTATGTATTGAGCGCGCTTTCAAGCGCGGTTGTGACTCAAGGGGTAAAGATCACCAAAATTTATTTTTCTATTCATGCTAATGTAGATGTATAACATAATAATTATTTACGCAGAATTACGCAGAAATTAATAACTAAAGCGATACAATCAGCCCAAAAATCATACAAAAACAAACATTTTATTTTGGCTCTTTGTTATGTTCATAATAATTATGTCAACTTGTATTTCTTTCTTATTTTGGACATGCATGTCTGAAATTAAATCTCGTCCTTATTTCTCTTTTGACTGTTGAATGCGCAACACAAACTAAAAAACATATTTACACATTATGTAGCCAAAATGAACATGATGACTTTGATGACTTTGACCAAAACACACCAACGCGAGCGCGAGCGCGATAAGGCACGCGATGTGGGACGCGACGACAGACGCGACAATCGCGTGACTGTCCACACATCAACGCTAAGACCGACGCGACGTCCATCGCAACATGAACATGTGAGCCCGCATGTGAGGCGCGACGGCCGGCGCAACGCCGACGTGACGACAGGCGCGACGGAAATGTAACAGCTTTGCAAAAGGACCCGTTGACTATCGCGCACGTCGTAGCGCTGGTATGTTGTGCAATGATGAAATAGTGTGTTTGAAAAACCGACGCGACGGCGACGTCGCGCGGGCGATCGCATTGGCGTGTTTTCGGCTTAAAGTGTACTATAAAAGATGCAATTAATCCTATGTACGAATACTGTTATATCCAATATGAAATTTTAAGCACACGAAATCGTTAATCACAGTTTTTCAAAGCGTTACACATGGGTATAGACTTTTGCGACCAGTAACTGAAACCGGGCGGAACACTTGCTCAGTCATGTGACAATAACTAATTATTAAAGAGTCATGTGGGTGGAAATATTGCTAATAAAAAAACAATCGGCTTCAAATCGCTCTTAGGTAAAACAGATACCCACAAAAAACGAGACACTGATCAGATGTTGTTGGGCCATCGTCGCAGACGATGGTCCAACATTAAACAACATTAGTTTAACGTCTCGTATAATCTGGGTAGAGTAAGTGAAAAAAGATAAAGTGTACTAACCAGAGCACAGTTCACGTCTCCCCAACACATGTACAGAACTAACAGGTCACTGGGATCTAGGATGCTTAAGGTTGTCTCTATTTCATATTCTGAATGAAAGAAAGAAAAAACGAGCCGTGTTTTATATAAGAGAATAATAAACATTATTTAACTGAATGAAGGAAACTTTAAATTAGTTTCTTTATGCTCATATTATTTGCTTTGTTTTCAAGGTGAGATGCAAGGTACGTAAACATGGTAAAGAGAAGCCATCTTCTAAATGAATAAAATGCTTACGTCACAATAACTATTCGTTATAATTATCAACTGAGAAGTATTAATTTCCATCTACATAATTATATGTAGATAGAAATTAATATATATTAATAAATTAATAATATGTATATCAATAATTATTATGCTGTCTAATTTACATAATTAGATAAGTATTGGTATCAACTTGTAGTATGCTTATTCATATCGTGTCACAACAACCACCATCGTCTGATTATCTACATATATCACTAAATAGGCGTAATATTCATGATCTTAATGATATGCCTTTATTGATCTCACCTTTTACAGACATGTTCACTTTCCCCACACTATTTTTCACTTTATCAAACCAATCTTTGCTTGTAAACTCGCCGCTCCCTTTCAAAATGTCACGTCCTGTTGAATATTGATTACATTTAGGTGATATGGTCACATCAATTTTTTATTTTGCTCGCTGCAATCGCTGATCATTAAAGACGCAAACTTTTTTTTCAATTCACACCCACATGGTAAAATTACAATCAATGACTACAATTTATTATCAAACAATAGCTAAAATGCATAGCAATCTGATGACAAGTGTATTACCATGATTACTACATGTATTAATTGAAATGGCAATTCGTGGAGTGATTAATGTGTGAGAGTGTCCTGCAAAGATATATGATATTGATTCAAAGTTGGAATAATGTTGGTCCACCATCTACGGCGTTGGCCCAACATTAACCCTTTAGCCGCCAAATTATTCAATTTGAATTTTCACCCACTTCGAGTGAGTGAAAATTAATCAGATTTGGCAAAATGGAGGTCAACTGTTTTCAAATATTGCTGATTGATGTCACATTTTATCTTTGTCACATGTTTAATAGATGATACTTAACCTCTTGAGTGCCAGGCCTATTGTGCTCCCCTGTGCCACTCCACATAAGGCCAACACAGGGAGTTTTAGGGGAACAATCTTCCATGTGAATTATCTTTGCCCACAGTTGATGGGCCCACACCTGGCTACAGACTGACTTGGGTTGGGGTTAGACTTTACAGGGGTAATACCCTAAGGTCATGTCAATGTCATGTCAAGGTCATTTAATGGTCAAACAAGCTAAAATATTGAGTAAAAAACATGTTTTACAGTTTTTTTGTTGCAAAGGAGTGTTCCACAAGGCTGCAGCTGACATATTCTGGCTGGAAAGCCTTCCAACACGCATCCTAGGGGGTACAGTGAATATTATGTGGCTTGCAAGGGTAATACCCCACTCATTTATCCCCTCTTATATCACACCCTCTGCCAACACTAAAATCAATGCAAAAAATGATCAATTGGAGTCTTGTGAAACATGGGCTTGAAGTCACAAAACACCTGAGGCACCAACACCTGGGTACTAAAGGTGACATGGGTTGGGGTTGCCCTTTGCTGGGTCTCTACTGCAGGGTCAGGTCAAGGTCATATCAAGGTCATTTCAAGGTCAAACCAGCTATAATATTGAATAAAAACATATTTTTACAGTTTCCATATGTTTTTTTTTGTTGCAAAGGAGTGTTCCACAAGGCTGCAGTTGACATATTGTGACTGGGAAGCCTTCCAACACGCATCATAGGGGGTACAGTGATTAAACGTGGCTTGGAGGGGTAATACCCCACTCTTATATCACCCGTCTCCTCTTATATCACACCCTGTACCAGCGCGTAACATCTGTGCAAAATGAAGTCAATTGGAGTTTTGTAGAACATGGGCTTCAAGTCAAAAAACACCTGAGGCACCCACACCTGGGTAATAAAGGTGACATGGCATGGGGTTGCCCTTTACTGGGGTTCTATTCCAATGTCATTTAAAGGACATTTCAAGGGCAAAGCAGATAAATTATTGAATAGAAGCACTTTTTACAGTTTCATGTATTTTCTGGTTATTGATGGCCATATTGTTATGAACCTTCAGATGACATCAGAACGTAAAAATAACCATTCCACTGAATTCAGTGTATTCAATTTAGTCGAAAATGTGATATTACACAAGATTCTAGGGCTATACTGTCAAAAGTTAAAAAATTCAGGATGGCCGCGATGGGGTTAAATATTACATTGATATCATTTCGATACCAATTCATCTAGATTGGGTGACCATTTCTTCCTTCAAAAACATTGAAATCGGAAAATATAAGCATAAAATGTAGTCCCTACGCTGGTAGTAACAGGGCATATGCTGCATTCGGAAGCTCCCGTGTTTTGGCAACGCCCAGGGAAGGTACTAGGACCTTACATCTGCATGTGAAAATAGAAAAAAAGCGCCATGTTTAAGCACCCTTTTTATTTTTAATATTGATAGAGTATATCATGATGATTAAAAAAATATACAGGTTTATATAGATATTTTCATTTGAAGAATGCTGGGAGGCCCAAGCGTATGGGCCATAATACATGTAAGTTTATGAGAGCGGTATTATGTGTGGTGAGACGTTAAGTGCCCGTCTATGGAAACGATTTTTCAAGCCCACAGCGAGTTTTTTGCCCCTAGATAATTTCCTTTCCTAATTTTTTTGTTAATAGTAAGCCCATTTTGCAATAAAAATAATTTTGGTGGGTTTTGTTACAAAATTAACGAAACTGGCATGATGCTGTCCAATTATGGTCTGTACACCCAGAAATAGCCCATATAGAGCCATTATAGTTATAAGTTCAAATGACTTCAATCACTTTCCTGGCATGATTTACCTCCCCTTATTATCTATACCTTTCATTTTTGTGTGCATAATGAAGGGACAACACGATTCTATAAAAATACAATCGTTTATTGCATAAAATCAAGTTGAATATCTGAAAAAAATAGACAACCGGTAGACATGCCTTCAAGAAAGAGAAAACTATGTTTTACCATAGAAAACAGGTCATTTCTCGACATCTAATCAAGAACAGGGAGACTTGAATTTGTGTCTGTGAGTTTGCTAATCATCAGAATTGAACAAGGTTTTCTCTTTTCAATACAGAATTAAATGTATTTTTCAGATCACACGAAAAAAAAAAATTCTTATAAAATGTATTTTGCATTAAGGTCTCACCACACAAATTCATACGCTCATATCATTATAAAGTTTAATAGTGAGAGAGTTAAGAACTTTTTTATAAAATGTGGTGATTTATAGCAGGCTTGGGTTTAAATATTACATTGATATCATTTCGATACCAATTCATCTAGATTGGGTGACCATTTCTTCCTTCAAAAACATTGAAATCGGAAAATATAAGTATAAAATGTAGTCCCTACGCTGGTAGTAACAAGGCATATGCTGCATTCAGAAGCTCCCGTGTTTTGGCAACGCCCAGGGAAGGTACTAGGACCTTACATTTGCATGTGAAAATAGAAAAAAAAGCCCCATGTTTAAACACCCTTTTTTATTTTTAATATTGATAGAGTATATCATGATGATTAAAAAAATATACAGGTTTATATAGATATTTTCATTTGAAGAATGCTGGGAGGCCCAAGCGTATGGGCCATAATACATGTAAGTCTATGAGAGCGGTATTATGTGTGGTGAGACGATAAGCATATAAAGGAGGGAAAAGGTGTACCACGTGATCGCTGTGTGATCATGTGACCAAATGCAGGGATCATGTGACGCTAAACACGGTTTCCCTGAGAACTCCCCACCCTTTACTCTGAGGCAGAAATAAATGTATTAGGGGTCCTACTCGTGCCAGGGGGGCTATTGGTAAATACTTGACAAAGGACGACTTAAATCGTCATCGTGGCACAGGGGAGCGACAAAAGTATGTCGACTTAAGTCGGCATAGTGTCACTCAAGAGGTTAATGTGCTAATAAAAAATGAAAACCCGAATATATGCGACACCGGCGGTTAAAGGGTTAAACCAACATAGGGTCAATATCTCCTGTTTGATGGGATTACAGATAGATAGATATTTATTGACGACGTATTTATGCCGCAACAAACGCAGAGATAAAATTAAAGCTCATCAACCATCAACCATAATTAATTTAAAATATCTCACCAAAATCTGTGAAGATGCACTGCCTTGGCCACGTCTGCACTATGATTGAGCCTTGTGGTGTTAGCATATTTTGGCATGTTCCCAGGATATCCACAGGCTGGTCAAGCCTGTTCAGTACTTCCATGAAGAGTATGACGTCCACCCGAGGCAGGTGCTTCAAACCCAGCACCCAATCCTCAGCTTTTTCTTTATAAATGTCCACCTAAAACATCGGATCCGATATTTTTGTATAAACCATGGAGACAAAGGGGATTTTTCAATTCGAAATAAGAGTAGGGTATAGTCCAGGTTTCGGGCTCCCTTTTGTCGCGATGGTGCCATGATTGTGCAGAAAGCGACGTAAAACAATATCACAAGCTTTGTAATTTAAAATCATCATAAATAATTATCATAGTCAGCTCTTTCCGCTTAATTGGAATCAGACTAATTTGACGTCTGTAGACGTCAGATTCTGACCTCTAAAGACAATTCCCGCAATGTGAGGTTGAAAAGACCAATGATTCCCAGAGGAGAAGTGATAACGCATTACATCTTTGCAGAGGTAATCACAGTCTTAAAAAATCCATTTTATTCAATACGATCGTTTTATTTAGTTATACTTTGGGTTTCAGCTAGTTGCATTCCATACTTTTTGACACTGACTACATTGATGAAAGTGGTATCGCCCGTGGGCAATAGCGTAATAGATTAAACTTTAGATATATACATATATTATACAAATGTTACATATACTGTCAGAAATAAACTTCACCTTTAGATCTGGCTTAAGCTCAATCAACCTCGGTAGTACTTCATCCACATATTCCCCTGGATCTACACCAATGTAGTGATCCAAATTAGGAAAACACCTCTGTATAATTTCCGCATCATACGCCCCAGTTCCTGTGTGCATAAATGTGTACAAAATAATAATAATCCAGGGAGATTATATACCAAATTGTAGTTACAGCTTTCGAAAGCTTCTTTTCGCATGTTAGTGTCCTCTGTTCTAATTTTATATAACTTAGCTGCATTTTCATGAGTATTTATAGTGTAAGTTGTAGACGAGCCATATTTGTATTAACTTTCCCATGGCTGCATTAGTCATTGCTACATTACTCATTGACATGTTGCAAATTTTTGAATCTGGCAATTGCGTCAGCTATAATTGAAAAATAGTACCAAATTGTGGTAATTTACAATTGACGATTTTTTTGTCTGTATATGGACATCGACATCTATTATTCTGGAAGGTAATAAAAGCTGATTAAACCTTGGTTTATTTAATGCATATCTCTTAAATTTCGGTATTCTATATTAAGTATTAATATCTAAATTGTACTCTAATAATTCAAGTCTACCTGGACCCAGACTAAGAACCCTTGTTGCAGTGCTCCAATTCATTTCCCGAGCTTGATCCTCATAAAAACGTAACACCTTGGATCGATCCAGTCGCCGCCAGTAGTCTTTGACCCCCTGTTGATATCCTTCAAAATAGGACATGATTCTTGCTGATCCCCCTAGAAAAGTGATACCATCGTTGGCTGAGCTGTGCCTTTTATGATTCAGCCTCACGCCTGTAACATCGATCCTGCCCGGTTCCCATAATCCGTTATTAGATATGTAAATTTTCTGAAATTCATTAGAGCAATGATTAATAACCCGTAGACAAAAAATTGTGTCACTAGACCCCCACTGACACATGTAATGATCAGAATTATATCCTGTAAAGTACCCCCCTGCCGCTGTGTAATGACAAATAAGTCAGTAATGACTTTTAATTGCTTCAATAAAGCATTTATCGAGCTATATACTGTTCTATTACATCTAGCGCACAAAGGCAACAACACAATATTTACTTACTTATAAATTAAGCAGATACTGTCTTTTGGCTTTGCAGCGCAGTTCTGTGTCGGTTTTGTGGTGGAAAACCTTAGCAAGTATAAAGAACGTACGGTATACGTATGAGATATAAATATATATAGTATATATGTATACAAGTCTATGATATTCACACAAAACAAAAAATATTGCCGCCAGTCAGGAATGTTATTCAAAATATAATATTTTTAAATTTGTAAATGGCTGTTCAATATATGGATATTGATTTTATGATTTTATGACATATTTTATGCCATATGTTATGACATAGATTTTATGACATATTGGAGTACTGGATCTTGAAAGATGTTTATAAATTATTATTTGTCAATTGATTTATCGATCAGCTACGGCCCCACCAAACGCTGCGCCGCCGCTGCAAAATTCAGTAAACGTGGTCCCACTAGGAGCAGCGCGGCACGTGAAAATCATGTTTTCAGGGGATGCTGATTATGCATGGAGGGAAGTTTTTTACGCCACGTGACTCTTCTGGCTATCGTGACTAGCCATAGAGCAACGCAGAAAATACAGCTTTCATTTTGCGGCGCGGCACAATGATAAACAGTACAGTTTATCGTTTTTAAGGAGCGGCGTAGCGCGGCGCGGCACGGCGTTTGATGGGGCCGTAGCTCAGTATCATTTTTACGGTATAATTTGTATATGTTTAAGTTTGTACGTAAACCTTGTATATTATGTATTATATGTATCGGCCCAGGCTCAGAGGAATTCCGCTACTTTTCAAGGAACAGTATATTATAATTAATTACAGTATGTAAAAAACTCTATTGCGAATAAATACTGGACGCAACGTTTTATAAAAAGGGTTTTACTAGGGAACATAGCTCGCTATTCGTCAATTATAAGTACACAAGTGCAGAGGAGAATGCTCCATATTTTCTCATATTCGCATACACTGATTCAAAATTTAATTTAAGAAAATGTTGACTTAATCATATTTTGTCACTATGTGTACTAATCAGTTGACTATGTCTGAAAAAGAGAGAGAGACAGACAGATAGACAGACAGGCAGACAGACAGACAGACAGACAGACAGACAGACAGACAGACAGACAGACAGACAGACAGACAGGCAGACAGACAGACAATGTCCCGTCAACAGAATGTATGAGTGCTAGAGTTGAAGCTGCCAGCTTGCAAAGTCCGAGATCGCGGATTCGAGCCCCACTCTGGCCTTCAAGTTTCAAAGAAACAAAATGTTTCTTCCACGCCAGGGAGCGGGTAATGATAATAGGAAATCACCGCTCACTCGTAAAGATTCAATATTGTGGGGAGCCTCCGTGACCGAGAGGTAGCGTGCTCGGCCTAAGTCCGCCAGGGCTCGAATTTCGAATCCTGTGTCTGGAGGGCAGTGTCATTTTATTCATCTCCCCACCCTCAGGAGGTTGTTTTGGCCCAGTTTAGCCTATAGGGCAAGATGGGGTAATATGCTCATAGTAGATAATATGAGCACTGGCTGTAATATTCTCAATAACAACGGGAATTGGGTAAAATTTGGTTTGTAATATAGTCATGACACGGACATAAGCACGTTCAGTTTTTAGAAAGTTTTTTGAAAAAGTAGTCCAGTTATAACAAAATAAAGTTTTTGGGTTGTTTAATTAAAAAAAAACACAATTACATTTGCTTTGTTCGTACGTCCACAAATCACAAGATATCATCGAAGTAATGTGGGTGAGTGCTAACCATAGTGGTTCTCAGCAAGAGAAGGGGCGATAATAAAGTGATTTAGCATTTTTTGGACCCCCATTAGGCTTGTTCCCACCCCCTTCTACTGGGGTAATATGCGCATCCTGTTTCAATCTATTACGAGCATGGTGCTCATAATACCCCCATTGCAAGATATCAATAAAAAAATTGAGTATGCCCATAAAACCCTAAACGTATTATACAGTGAAATGAGAGGAAACCATTCCAACCACTTATATTAAATGAAAACAAATTATATCTGCTTTAATGGCATTTGGGTGATATCGTGTTACACGAGTGTCACTTCTATTTGGTAAACTAAATAGAAAAACTTAATAAACATTTTATTGAATGTACTTTTATATGGCAAAGTGCTCATATTACCCTATTTAAATGTCCAATTTTTCTTGGTAGTTGACTTAGTATAGAGATCAAATGGCTATATGGAAAATAAACTGATTTGAAACCTCGTGCTAACATATTTTTTCCGTTAGTTGTCCCGGAAATTAAAGGTACACTTTTATGGAGATAAAAGTGTTTCGAAAAAATGTCCCAATGCCATGGATGAAAAAATAAATATAACTTGCAATATAGTGCAAGGGTTGTGTTTTTCACTTAGACCGGAATGGTATTTTTTGGCGCCGTTGCTAATATCAATCTATTAGGTCCAATGATTCATAAAAGTGTTGATGTTATTTTTTCTTTTATCATTAAGGGTCATTTAGAGGTTATTTAATGTACGTACCGTATATTTCGGATAAACTGATAAATCGTGATTTGGCTCATAAGGGGTACATTTTTTACAATGTCCCGTCAACAGAAACATGTATGTACTTAGAGTGCCAGAGTTACAGCTGCCTGCTTGCAAAGTCCGAGATCGCTTGCATATTATGCAAGGTCAGTGATTTAATAATAATAACAAGAAGAAGAATCTTTATTTCGTACTCTTGGTAAACAAACATTTTATACAATAGGTGCAATGTACAAGAGAATAATTAAAGCGACACAATCAGGGCAAAATCACCATTTTTATTTTGGTTGTTTGATATGTCCATAATATGTCAACATGTCCATAGACTAGAATTGCAAAAGCTGTTTTAATTTTCTGTAGCGCATTTACCAGTTGAAAGAGAAATGAGGACGAGATTTAACTTCAAACATGCATGTTCAAAATAAGAAATACAGGAATAACTGATAAACGGGGTCTTCGGTACACTTGCTACGTTGCCATAGCAACCCAAAATTTGAAAGAATTTCGAAGTTCTAGTCTATGGACATGTTCTCTTATCAAGGGCATATTTAGTGGCCAAAATAAAAAATGATGTTTTTTTAAGAATTTTGGCCTGAGTGTGTCGCTTTAAGTCCAGATGATACAGTTACATCACATGAATCAGTTAATGAATTAAGCAGAAAACAAATATTAACTGATTTAGCTCAGTGTTGTGCTTATTTCTCATGGACAATAAATCATGGATAGCTCCGGCTGACATCATATCAGCTGATCTGGGATTATGTGTATCTATTATGCTATTCAAAAGAGAAATATATTAAATTTGTCCAGGCTGTACAAATTGGTGATGAAGTTGAGGCTATTACTGGCCTCGAAACGGCTTCAACGTAAATATGGCAAAGCACACAATTGAACACATCTAATTGTCACACTTGAGGTTAAGTATTATGGTCTCTCGAGTTATCATGTTATATGGCAGACAAACGTCAATCAACTAGGTTGATGCCCTTATCATCATCATCCCGAACTGCGCTACGCTGCATTAGGCCAAAAAACCCTCTGAAATCCTATTTCCGATTACAATGCCTTTCCAAACAGGCTAGGTAGGTGGTGATTTTTTGCTTTTTTTTTTTTTTTTTTTTTTTTGGGGGGGGGGGGATATTTCGGTTACAATGCCCTCAAAATAAAGCAGGTAGGGGAACTTTTTTCAATTTCACTTTTAAAAAACTGTCAAATTCCCCCCAGCGGCCCTTTTAGGGCAGTTTGATAGTATTTTAAAAGGGGAATTGTTTTTTTTTAGAAATTGCCATAACAAAATTAGGATCGGTCGGGTAATCGGATCCAGAGTATTTCTTTTGCCTGATCACAGTTCAGTTTACAGCGGTACTGCTCTGTAAACACAACTTCAGCCAACTTTTGCAATGTGAGCCTGCTGGTGCCATATTCGTACTTAGTAATTGTCATGAAATATGTGCTGGTTGAGGGAATAGAGCTAGAAGCTGTTTGTACTCTGCTTTGTACCAGAATCTCATGTCCTAGGTAAGTAGACCTACTGTTGACAGATAAGACATCCCAATGCTAATATATATATTTTTTGATGGTGAATCTCATTCATTGTTGGGGATCTATGAAACACTGAAGGTTGCTCTGTCTGCAGACCAACATTCTCAATTCCAGTAAACAGTGGTGAAGCAATCTAACAATCTAAGACATCATAGATTGGCTTAAGCACAATAAATTCTCTGCTCTTTCAAAGGCCGACCATCATGTGCATGGGTTAGCTTCAAGTCTTGCAAAATAAACCAGAAAGAATATAAAAACAACAATGTTAGTGGACAGAATATGGATTGTTGTTTTAACATTTTGACTATCCTTACCATTTGCTTGAAGCATTACATAGCCTAATTATTTCTATCCCCCCGGTCGGTAGGCCTGCACATGTGATTGACACTGTTAGCCTTGTTGGTTGTAAACATCTCCAGTAGATAAAACAATTGCTTATGTGATGGTATAAAATAGTCTTGTGTTTTTGAGCAAGTTATACAGTCAAATTACGAGTCTATAATTCCCTTTAATGCTCTCATGTTGTTTGCTTTAAAAATATTTTGTTGTATTGATCAATCACTAAATGCACTGTATTACATCTAAACATGGCTTTGTTCACACTCACTCTTTGCTACTTTCTTGCATGACTGTTAGATCTTGGGCGATGACCATTGCACCAATTACTATTTGTAATTTTTGCAAAATAAATGAAATATAAACTACGCTAAAAGTAATAATTAGAATAAAGTCACTATATCTTGGCAGTTGGAGATTTTTTAAAACAAGTCTGTCAGAATAGGAAATACATTTTTTTTGTCCAGACAAAGTAGCAGATCGATCTAGCATTAGAAAAAAAGGATCGAGTGATGCATGAACACTCATGCCCACTGATTGTCTCTTGTATGTTTATAAATATCAAATCTGGAACTAGGTGTCAGGCCCATTTTGATAATAAAATTTCCATCTACGCGAAGCAACCCTTGGTTGGTATCTTTACTTCAACGCTATTTTCAATTGATCTACGCATTATATAGAAGCTTTGTCTTTGTCATCTTCACGCAGATATATATGTTCATTGCCAACTAGGGTAGGCCCTATTATATGCTTCCAGTCTATGTCTTTACTACATCTTTATAATACCAGCTGACATTGCAATCCTGTAACCCGTAACTAACTTGTCGGGCTGGGAACTTTATGTTGCTACTATGCAGTTCAGGGACGAACCCATGATTTCAACAGGGTGAGGATCTGATGTGAATTTGTTTAGGCAATATCATTTAAAAAGGGGGATTAGAATCCTTCTGAGCCAGTCCACCCCACCTGGATAAGCCACTACAGCTAATAACAAGGGAACCCATATTTATTTGGCTAAACATATATTTTGTTTATGCCCCATTTAATTATTTTAATTAATTCACATTAAAAATGTATTCGTTTATAATGTTATATTGTTACATAGTGGATATATAAATGATTGGGTATATGTGTACGTTTGTGACAAAAATGGAATTTTGCTTTATCATATCGAAATATATGTCAACTGTTGCATTTTTAGATGCAATTTTCTCAAGAGTATACTGATGTGTCACATATTGTAGAATCATATCATGTAGGGCCGGATCACGGGTACTTTGTACTGAACAATATTTGTATACACTTCAACAAAATTAGTGTTAAACAGTACACACATACAACTGAGATAAAGTCATGATACAATTAAATAGAAAACAATGTGTATTTAGCATTTTATAGTTGTTAAATTATCATGCCATCATTTATATACAGTAGCCTAATAATAACCTCAGAAATAAATTCACCATTAATAATTTATCATAATATTAGGCATGAATTTAAGAAAGATTTTATGAAAATGGAGAAAAGTACTATTTGCTCCAATTTCATTGGTATTTTCTGGCTATTCCAAGCAGTTGTTAGTAGCTAATAGCGAATAATATAACATACTAGTATACCTGTACCTAGATCAGTATAAATTATTTTATGTGAGGGGTTGGATCTACATTAATTCCACCATGAACCAAAGACAACAAGTTGTTTTCTCTTAAATGTGGAACACGAACGTTGTTTCTGTGTGTGTCGTTTAAACAATTACAAAGAAATGCATAATGGCTCCATGTTTTTCATAGCATTTAGTTCATTATTAAAAACATTTTTCTAGCTTCACTGTCACATTGCCAAGTTTTTAATATCTACTTTAATACTTCAGAATAAAATTCTCACATGTCAATAGTTTATTTATAAGAACCTAGTCAAAGAGTACATGATTGGTTCTACTGAATTTTGAGTGTTTTTTGTCACATTAGTGATTGTTTTTTGTCATGATTTTGGATTCATTGATCATGAAAAATATGTCTTAAGTTTTACTTTAAAAACCCCTATTCCCATGCCCTGTGTTCGTTGATATTTCATTTCAATTCTATAGTGCTTGTTAAGCCTTTGGAATCGTTGCTCTAAGTTATACTACCTCTTGACAAATATAATTATCATCCGATTTTTTAAGGAACAGTATTATTTTGTGCTAATTTCAAAATTTATGTAGTGGTGTCACTAAATTTGCAATACAGAAGCTTCCATTACCTAAAAAATTGTGAATATTTTGTTCAGAAAAATTACATATATCTTGAATAATCGTACATTATAAATGTATGTTTTTATGTTGTCCATCTTTGTAAAAAAGAGTGTTTTTAAAGTTATTTTAATACATCTTGTCACTTTATAATCATCAAATGTTACATTTTTTTTCATCTCTTGTGTGTTGTATCAAATGATATATTTGGTCTATTTTTAGCCAAAAACTGCTTTAAAAAAGATTAAATTTTAACTGTATGCAATTTATTAGCATTATTTATCTTCAAATAACATCATTTTTATGTGTGTTTTTTTTACATCTTGTCATTTTATAATCACCAAATGCTACTATTTTGTTTTATTCTGTTTCCTCTCTATTGCGTCCTATCACATCTTTGCGCAATATTTTAATGGTCAGAATTATTTAACAGTAATGCCCAATTCATTTATTACAGATGAATAGTATAATATTATGCGAATTTCGAGATTAAAAGGAGTGGCGTCGTTATTTCGGAAATAGGCAAGCCCTATGTAGTCAAATAAAAACATTGCTATTTGAAATATGTTCCGAGGTAATGTATTTATGTTTTCGTTCAAAAAATATTTAGCAAAATCCATAATTATATGCTCTGAGGTAATGTATTTATATTTTTGTTTAAAAAATATTTAGCAAAATCCAAAGTCCATCTTCAAAAATTGCCTTTTTATTGTATTTTTTATACATTTTGTCACTTTATAATCACCAAATGTCAATTTTCAACATCTTTTTCTTCTCTAGTGTTTTGTATCATATCTCTGCGCAATATTGTAATGATCAGAATTGTTTTCCATGCGTATTTTATTTTATTAGAGATGAATAGTATACTATTATGCGAATTACGAGATCAATGGGGTGATGTCATTATTTCGGCAATAGGCAAGCCCTATGTAGTCAAATAAAAATAT
The DNA here is from genome assembly GCA_964017125.1 of Flabesymbios commensalis. Classification (NCBI taxonomy): domain Eukaryota; kingdom Metazoa; phylum Annelida; class Polychaeta; order Terebellida; family Flabelligeridae; genus Flabesymbios; species Flabesymbios commensalis. The sequence continues at coordinate 39,531,513 of OZ024912.1, read as the reverse complement.
TGCTGCTTGAAATATTTTGCAAAACAGTAAATGTCAAGTTTATGGGTTATTTTTCCAATTGTCCATCCTACAAAAACGTGTTTTTATGTTATTTTTATACTTTTTGACACATTAAAACCACCAAATGTCAGTTTGTTCAATCTTTTTCTTCTATAGGGCTTAGAATCACATCTCTGCGCTACATTTTATTGCTCAGAATTTATTTTCCATGAAAAATTACATTTTTTTAATGGTTTTATTTTCGTTTCATGTGTTTTTTCGCCTTAAAACGTCATATCTTCTTCCAGCGCAAACCTACAACATTACAACCGGTCATAAAATGTGCCCAGAGATATGCTGGACAAAGTACCATCGGTTGAGTACATGAATAAAATGGTGTAAGCGAAATTTTAAAATATGGTAGGTGGCCACCAGACTAGTTCTGTCAGCAGCAGTGCACTATAAGATTCTAACCCAATGCCGATTCAATACTTGGCAACCATCGCCGGCGCTGGCCAGGATCCATTCAATACTGAGCAGTGAATCGTGCTGGCTGTGTGCTGCGTGTCTCTGCAATGTACCACATACAAACGATACTCCCACCCAATGCCAGATCAATGTTGGGGCAGCATCGCAGACGATGGCCCGTCAACATTCCAGTGCATAGTTGGTCGTTTCAGTGATAGAACAGCCACGATACCTTGAACCAATGCGGTATTAATGTTGGTCCACCGTCTGTTACGCTGGTACAACAAGTACTATGATGTCTTCAGCTCTCAAAAATGTTATGACGCAAAGACAAATAAAGCATATCACGATCATTAATTTTCAATCGATCAATCAATAAAACTTTCATAGCGCCTATATCCTCAGTGGACCGAGCTCAGAGTCGCACAAATCTTTAGCGTGATCATGTGTCCTAATCGAGGCCAAGGCAGGTTCGTCAACAGCCGGACTACTGAGGAGCTAGGGTGGGAAAGCCAGATAAAATAGGTGAGATTTACGTAACTTCCTGAATGTTAAAATTATTTCGGTATTACGTATGAGCAATAATGCTAGGCCAGATATAGAGAAAGCTCTTGACCCAGTGTTTGTTTTTATATGGGGAACAACAAATCTATATAAATTTGTGGAGCGTAGATATTTTGAGCATTTCGACCGAACATGTAAGTCAGCCAGATATGCAGGTTGTTTGTCTTTTAGGGCTCTGAAAGTTATTGTGCATATTTTAAAACGAATGCGAAACTTGACAGGAAGCCAATGTACTCGTTTTAGAATGAGAACGAAATGACTAAATCGTGGGGCCTTGCTTACCACTCTTTCAAGGAAGTACTGCACGCGTTGTAATCTAGAGATATCCCTTTCTGACATATTGTGATAAAGTGAGTTACAATAATCTAACTCACTACTGACGAGTGCCACTGCAATTAGCTTGACAAGATCGAAGGACAGACTACATGTTTGGGATATGGGCAATAATACGGTTATGGTATACCAAAATTGGACATCATCATCAAAATTTAGAATACCCATAATTTCAACAATAGCCATTTGCAATTGATGACATACATGTCTGCGACATAGTTTTGAAAGGAGAAGATAGTTACACAAGGATAAAGAGGAAAAAATACAAATTGATTCAGCAAGGTCCTGGTCATTTGTCGGACGTTCTCTGACAGATGATTTTGCTCATAAATAAGGCTTCCGCTTAAATACTTACGCATTATCATTTTAAACTGGATACATAACCTTGATACAACATCACATGCCAAATTATACCATGGATATTACACCCTTTTTAATTAAAATCAACATTTTATGATAAAATGTTGAACGTTCTCTATAAAAAATGACAGACAACATGCTCTGTATCTTCTACAATAGGACAAACATGTACGAATTGATTTTATTATGTAAAACATAGCCTGGAACTGTACCTATACAAATAAGCTCACAACAATATTACGTCTATATGTATGCAAAATTGGGACTTTTAATTACATGAAATATGTCGGACATACTTTGGACAGACAACAGTTGTGTCGGACGTACAACTGGACAGACAACAGTCATGTCGGACATACCACTGGACAGACAGCAGTCAAATAAGATTATGTTCCAGTAATGATGGCACACACAAACTTTGACAGCAATGAATAAAATGCAATGGACGAAGGACTCGTGTCGTACGTAACTTGGGACAATAACAACGATTAAACCATGTTTGTTATGTTATTTGGGACGTCATAGACACGATGAACAAGCGGATGATGAATTGAAAATGTAAACTACTGCAAAACAAAAATTCAACTATAAAATAAACAGTTGCTTCATTTAATAGACAATATGAATAAAAAGCTCAATTATTTAAATAAATTTAATCGTTAAATTAATAATAATATATAGACCCACAAGCAAGCGGCTATTCAAAAGCCTATTTAAAAACATTAACCCATATCGATGGCAAAGAGGCAGAACCAAGTATCTCCAAAGTCAAAGGTGTTAATCACACAAAAGTCAGCTTTTAAGAGTAGCTAGGCAAGAGGGGCATGCTCTTATAAGCTGACATTTGTGTAGTTCAAATGTGTTCATATATAGGCTATATATAGGATTTTCAACACATAATTAACTTCAAACCGACCTTGTCACTTTTGAATGTGGCGATGTGAATTTGAACCTAAACATGAACATTGTAACAGCAGCTTTTAAGACTTAACAGTTTATAACTACTATCGTAAGCCTGTAAATAATGCCATTCTGAATAAAGTTAATTCATTAACTGTAGATTAATGTGTCTGTGTAGTAATGTGTGTGTTTTTAACAATAGCACGGTTCCATCACCTAGGATGATCAATAACGTTATTTTATATAGATCTGAGTATGATGTGACGATAAATGCACACACATTTTGCAAACATGTTTACATTGATTATATGATATCGATGTACATGTAATAAACTGTGTTCAACATAATTTAAATATAAATGTATTACTTTGTTATTTTAAAGCAATACTATCTATAAGAAATTGATGTGAGATGGTCATCAATCATATTTAGTGGGTCTATATTTAAGTTGTTAAAGGCTAACACTTATGAATATGGACTTATACCATGGGAAATAATTTTGTAGTATAATCACTATGACCATTCATAAACATTTTAAATTAATTGAACATATATGAATGTTAATAAAACAACAAACAGAAAACAAAATATACATTGTTATAAATATATATTATTCGTATTTATATTTTTATTTTCCACTGGTCACCTGCTAAATACCCTCGATACATAATTGGTAAACAGCCAATGGAGGTAAATTGTCAATGAATGAAAACTTAATAAAAATAAAATAAATGAAATACATCAATGTAAAACAAAACTACCCCTCTATAAAAAATGGTTTCATTTAATGTAATTATTTTCTTTCAAAATGTATGTTATGGTGAGGGAAACTTAAACCAGTAAATTATTTGGCAGTTAAAACAACACTATAATTCAGCTCAATGTACCAGCATATCCTGAAATCATTGTTTGGCCGTTCCATGGATAACGAACAAGAACATGGCAATAGACAAAAATAAATGGAAACAATTATCAACGTACAAAAAAAAACAATAATCTAGGAAATTAATTGTGCTCTCGATTTGCAACTGAACGTTTAGAATTAGTACCCGTTAGTTTGTGTTAAAAATCATAACATGACTTATGTTAATATTGAACCATCTTATGTATTAGCACTGACATCAGCAGGGTATGATTCACGACCGTATTGGACTAAAATATATTCGCCTGACACATACATGCAGGGCTCCCTGAAAAAAACAATTTAATACGGTAGAAATGTTTACATATACCACAGAATGTTAGAGGTCTATGCATATACAGAGATTAAATCAAGATTAGGTAATCGCAAAACATGACATTTGTCATGTTAGTAGTAAACATCTTGGCTATTATTATTATTATTATTATTATTATTATTATTATTATTATTATTATTATTATTATTATTATTATTATTATTATTATTATTATTATTATTATTATTATTATTATTATTATTATTATTATTATTATTATTATTATTATTATTATTATTATTATTATTATACATATATATCATATAAGGTCAACGGATCATTCAAAATATGGAAGGGGAGAGGGAAGAGAGAGGGAGAGGCTCTGGGAGAGGGAGATGTTCTGGGAGAGGGAGAGGCTCTGAGAGAGAGAGAGGAGAGGGAGAGGCTCTGAGAGGGAGAGATGCTCTGGGAGAGGAAGATGCTTTGGGAGAGAGGGAGAGGCTCTGAAAGAGAGGTAGGGAGAGGCTCTTTGAGAGGGAGAAGCTCTTGGAGAGGGAGAGGCTCTGAGAGAGAGATGAGAAAAAGAGGCTCTGAGACAGAGAGGAGAGGCTCTGAGAGAGAGGCTCTTAGAAAGATGCTCTGAGCGAGGGGGGAGAGAGGGGGTGGGAGGGAGATAGAGAGCGGCTCTCAGTAAGAGAGAGAGAGAGGAGAGAGAGGATCTGAGAGAGAGATGGGAAGAGTGAGAGAGAGTCTCTGAGAGAGAGAGAGAGAGAGGAGAGAGAGGTTCTGAGAGAGGCGGAATTAGAGAGAGGCTCTGAGAGAGAGAGGCTCTGAGAAAGAGAGGGGGAGAGAGAGAGGCTCTGAGAAAGAGAGGGGGAGAGAGGCTCTGAGAGAGAAAGGCTCTGAGAGAGAGGGGAGAGAGGCTTTGAGTGAAAGAAGGGGGGAGAGAGGCTCTGAAAGAGAGAGAGAGAGAGAGAGAGAGAGAGAGAGAGAGAGAGAGAGAGAGAGAGAGAGAGAGAGAGAGAGAGAGAGAGAGAGAGAGAGAGAGAGAGAGAGAGAGAGAGGCTCTTAGAGAGAGGCTCTTAGAGAGATGCTCTGAGAGAGAGATAGGGAGCGGCTCTGAGAAAGAGAGAGAGGAGAGAGAGGCTCTGAGAGAGAGATAGGAAGAGAGAGAGAGAGAGTCTCTGAGAGAGAAAGGGGAGAGAGGCTTTGAGAGAGAGAGGGGGAAATAGAGAGAGGCTCTGAGAGAGAGAGGCTCTGAGAAAGAGAGGGGGGAGAGAGAGGCTCTGAAAGAGAGAGAGGGAGAGAGGCTCTGAGAGAGAGAGGCTCTGAGAGAGAGAGAGGGGGGAGAGAGGCTCTGAGTGAGAGAGGGGGAGAGAGAGGCTCTGAGAGGGAGAGAGGCTTTGAGAGAGAGAGAGAGAGAGAGGAGAGAGAGGCTCTGAGAGAGAGAGGGAGAGAGAGAGGCTCTGAGAGAGAGAGAGGGGGGGAGAGAGAGGCTCTGAAGGAGTGAAAGAGAGAGGGGAGAGAGAGAGAGGCACTGAAAGAGAGAGAGAGAGAGAGAGAGAGAGAGAGAGAGAGAGAGAGAGAGAGGCTCTTGGAGAGGCTCTGAGAGAGAGAAGCTCTGAGAGAGAGGGGGAGAGAGAGAGACTCTGAGAGAGAGAGAGAGAGAGAGAGAGAGAGAGAGAGAGAGAGAGGCTCTTGGAGAGGCTCTGAGAGAGAGAAGCTCTGAGAGAGAGGGGGAGAGAGAGAAGCTCTGAGAGAGAGGGGGAGAGAGAGAGGCTCTGAGAGAGACAGGAGAGGGAGAGGTCCCACAATAACGGCCAACATACTGAAAATTGGGCAGAACTTACAGTCTGTCCTGAAAGAACATCCAGCAATTGAACAAACGTAATCTGTCCTATGAGTATGAGGCTATGAAAACAGCCGACATAGTAAATTTATTGGGTAGAACTCACAATATGTCCTGGAAGAACGTCCGACAAACGGAATCTGTCCTACGAAAACAGCCGACATGATAATAACATTGAACATCTGTCCTGACATCACGGCCGACATTACTCGGACAGAAAGGATGTTTTGTTCAGTCCACCCATTTTAGTTAGTCACGTGGCATGGAGCCTTATTTTCGCGTATCTATACTAACCATAATACAGAGAGAAACCAGTGTTCGCTAATTCAGGTAGCATGCATTGAATTAACGCTATATATTTGCCCATGATTCGGACGTGACGACTCGGACAGAAATAGTGTTAGACATTTTAAATGTGGATAAATGCCTCAGATTCCAGTGGACAATGGATTCTATGGGATCATAAGATGCCAGGACGCTATTACTACAAGTTAATGCGGCATCACCTTAAACATGTGCCTTCGTAAAAAAATTAAATGGTTTGTTTCAAGACCATGTATGTGGGACAGACATAGCAACGTCCGACAGGTGGTTTTTTAAAGCACTTTTCAGTATGAAAGAATGAAATGATTATGGATAATGTAACGTGGTATATTACTTCAGCTCTCCCTTATTAATCCTGGGACAGGTATTTCGTCATTTGCATATTATAATATGTGTTTTTACAAGTCACACCAATAGCTGCTAAAAATGTCCAAAAACGTCCGACAGATTCAGGGAATATTATTTGGAAATACTGTTCAAATTACTACTAAAATCCTACAGAATAGCTCGATCTTATCTTTTCTGTCTATTTATCATTTTGGCAACATATATTTAGGTTTGTGCCATTTCTCAGACTGTAATCTCGTATCAAAAATCAAACTTGTTTCCAGGTGGTGTCATTGGTATACCATAACCGTATTAATGCCCATATGTGTTTTCAAAAATCCAGGCTACTGTCGAATACTACACCAAGATTTTTGGCTCATGCGGACGGATCCGTGTCTTGACCTAGAACTAAGCATTGGTAATTATGTAAGAATTTTCCCCGCTGAAGTTTGGTCATAATAAGAAGAAATTATGTCTTGCTAGGATTAAGCTTCAGCTTAGACCCTGTCATCCAGGCCGACACAACCATTAAACAAACTTACAACTTCTCAAGAGATTCCTTAGAGTTTGAAACTGATAGAGACATGTAAATTTGAGTATAATCGGCGTAAAGATGGTTTAAAAATGTCAAAATTAGATATAATAGCACTGAGTGGTGTAGTGTATAAGATAAAAAACACTGATCCCAGCACAGAGCTCTATGAAACTCTATATGTGAGTGTGACTTTATCTGACAGAGTATCATTATTTTTTACGGATTGGTGCATATTTTTCAAAAAAAAAAAAAATCATATTTGGGTCTGGTCAGATATTCCATACCAATCAGAAAAGTCTATATGTTAATGTAGCATGGTCAATGGTGTCGAAAACGGCCGACACGTCAAGGAAGGTCAGAACTGTAACTTCACCCTTGTCCAAAGTAATAATGATATCGTTATGTACTTTCAGTAGAGCCGATTCTGTAGAATGATGTTTCCTGTAAGCTTATTGTAATGGATTAGATCGATGGTTATTTTTTATATGAGCTTTCAGCCTGGCTACTACCTTTTCCAAAGTTTGGCAATAAAACTCAATTTGGACACAGGCCTGTCATTTTTCAGTTCGTTTTTAGGAAGATATGTTTTTTTATGTAGAGGTCTTACATGAGCTTCTTAATAATTTTGGAGAAATGTACTAGCTGCCATTGAAAGTTAATTATGTCAGCGATGGGAGTTATTAATATATCAGGACAAGTTTTCAACACGCTTGTAAATGAGCTCAAAATAAGCGTTTTAATTTCATCTTCTGTCGCACGCTCAAAGACGTTCATTTTGAATCTTATTTCTTTTTTTTTTGCACTGATAGATCCGTACTTTATCTGGAAATTTGGAACCGATAGTTTAAAGTTTATCTACAAAGTACATAGAGAAATGACCACAAAGTGATTTTACTGATGTGAATTCTGGCAGAGCCGGCGGTGGAATTATATGCAGAATGTTATTTATGGAGTTCCATAAATACGACGAGAATTGTCAGAATTTTCTGAAATAACATAATCTAAATACTTCGATTTAGCTTTTGTCATTATTGTATTACACAGGTTGAATTGATGTTTGTAACAAGAACGATCTAGATGTGTGCGAGATCTGCACGATGTTCGTTCGAGATTGTAGCGAAGGTTCATTATTTCAGGGGTCATCCATGGAGTTGGTGGTCTTCTGGCAGTTTCTTCGTGCTTACATAACAGGAGCGTGTTTGTCTGAAAAAGAGCTAAGGACAGAATCATACTGTTGACATAGTGCTGAGAGATCTTTCTATGGTTTCCTTATTGGATCCGAATTGAGAATATCTAAATGAAACGATTCATAATCCATTTTGTTTATTTTTCGGAACGATATTTTTTCCTTGTAACATTTCGTCTTACAACCGTCAATTTCCGATATGACCGCAAGATGGTCTGAAATACCTGCTGCCGAAAAAAAACGATTTGATAGAATTTGAATTGCGTTTGGTGATTGGAATTTCAATCCTGATTATTTTGACACATTATAGATGTTCCTATCTTCATTTGTTCCAAAGTTACCATGCATAATGTGATAATAATCAAATCATATGGCGGCCATCTTGGATTTATGGAAACGAGGCATATGTTGTCATTATGAACGTGATTACCTAATGTTGCCAATTTAATTCAGATTTTTTTAATACCCTATTCACTTTTCTATTAATTTTTTATTAGGTTATACGGTTATTACTCTCTTTCACCCCAGATTCTGCATAACAAGTTAACCCGTTACTATTATTAGGACGATATATCTTTAATTTGTATGTAATGTTATTAATTATGTAATTACTACGTTATTAAATAGTGTATTTATGTCATTAGCGTCATAGTCGCTGAGATCTCCGGGGCTCGTATCTGGATTGTCATCAAAACTTTCCGGGGCTCGGCACAAACTGGCTAATGATTTATTAAACATGTTAAAGGCACATTCCCAGGTTTAAACGTTTAATGTTCATACAATTTCTGACAACCATTACACAAATTCCTGTCTGTCTGTCTGTCTGTCTGTCTGTCTGTCTGTCTGTCTGTCTGTCTGTCTGTCTGTCTGTCTGTCTGTCTGTCTGTCTGTCTGTCTGTCTGTCTGTCTGTCTGTCTGTCTGTCTGTCTGTCTGTCTGTCTGTCTGTCTGTCTGTCTGTCTGTCTGTCTGTCTGTCTGTCTGTCTGTCTGTCTGTCTGTCTGTCTGTCTGTCTGTCTGTCTGTCTGTCTGTCTGTCTGTCTGTCTGTCTGTCTGTCTGTCTGTCTGTCTGTCTGTCTGTCTGTCTGTCTGTCTGTCTGTCTGTCTGTCTGTCTGTCTGTCTGTCTGTCTGTCTGTCTGTCTGTCTGTCTGTCTGTCTGTCTGTCTGTCTGTCTGTCTGTCTGTCTGTCTGTCTGTCTGTCTGTCTGTCTGTCTGTCTGTCTGTCTGTCTGTCTGTCTGTCTGTCTGTCTGTCTGTCTGTATAATAATTATTTATACAAGGTGGCCCCTATGAGAGCGTCTTTATAGGGGTCTCCCGACAAATTTATACTTCATATTAAATTGTGTGTTCTTTTTTTTACAATGTCAAAAAATAAATCTGAGTATACACAGTAGTAGAATAGTAGATAGCTCGGTATATGTGTTATTGACACAATTAAAAGTCATTTCTGACTTATTTGTCATTATACGATGGTATCACTTTTTTAGGGGGATCATCAAGAATCATGTCCTATTCTGAGGGATATCAACAGGGGGTTACATTTTTATGAGGATCAAGCTCGGGAAATGAATTGGAGCACTGCAGCAAGGGTTCTTAGTCTGGGTCCAGGTAAACTTGAAAACTTGAATTATAAGAGTACAATTTAAATATTAAAAAAATATTATGGAATACCGAAATTTAGGAGATATGCATTAACGTTTAATCAGCTTTTAATACCTTCCGAGATACAAAACAAATTTAGATATCGTACTTATCAAAATTACGATAATGCGAACGGCACATAATTGTGGAGCATAATTATATCGCTAATATGTTCATACACAGACAAAAAGGCGCCAATTGTAAATTATCACAATGTGGTATAGTTTTCAATTATTTTGAGCCAGAATTGCTGACGCAATTGCCAGATTCAAATATTTGAAAAATGGCAATAATAATAATAATAATAATAATAATAATAATAATAATAATAATAATAATAATAATAATAATAATAATAATAATAATAATAATAATAATAATAATAATAATAATAATAATAATAATAATAATAATAATAATAATAATAATAATAATAATAATAATAATAATAATAATAATAATAATAATAATAATAATAATAATAATAATAATAATAATAATAATAATCTTTATTTATAGAGGGTTGCTCATTGTACTTTCGCTCATCTGCCATGTCAAAATAACATATCGTACAAGCATAGATTAGCAATAAAATTGATTATTAAAAATATGAGCAATCTAAAGAAAGTCAATAATATACATAGTATAAATATATATAACATGCACATAGTAAAAATATAATATATATATTTTATACATCGATCTAATCAGTAAGTTTATCACAGTTAAGGCCAGATAAAAAAATAAATACTTTTGACTGAACAAAACAGAAAGAGAAGTAGCTTGTCTTGTTTCGGTGTTCAGGTTATTCCACAATTTAGGGCCATTAAAAGATAAACTCCTGTTGTGTTTTTTCGGAATATCTAAGCGACCTGTGTTTGAAGACCTTGAATTATAACGCTTTGAATCTAGTTTGATGCTAAACATGTTATGTAAATATTCAAGAGAAATGTTGTGAGTGCACTTGTAAACCTAGCTAACTCGGTGGTATTTAACAATATCAGAGAACGGGATCCATTTCAATTATTTAAAATTAATAAAATAGCGCTTGGTGTGAAAAAGTCGTCATCTAAAATTATTCTTTTTTGAAGTTTTACAATAATATTTAGATTTTCTTTTGAACAATTACCCTATATACTGCAACAATACTCGAAGTATGGCTTTATGTTAAAGTTATAAAAAAATCCGAGAATCTATAGGTAGAAAATGCCGAATCGGCTTCAGGAGGAATAATTTATATATCACTATTTTTGTACATGAGATACCAGGACATCCCACGTCAAGGAACTATCTATGTGAATGCCAAGTAATTTGGTATTGTTTATTTGCTTAATTGGGATATTATCAATAAGTAGTTCAATGTATTTTTCTGATTCACTAATTCGGCTTAATTTTTGCCTGGATCCAATTAGCATTATCTTTGTCTTTTCTATGCTCATTTTCATTCTGGTAATTTCACACCACTGGTTAACAGAGGTCGCCTTTATTTGTAATCTAGAAGAAATGTTCTGAATGTTTTTGCTCGTATGATGATTTGTAGCGTCATCGGCAAATAGGCACATGTTTTTCAATGCTGAATTTAGACATATTTCATTTGTATATAAAATAAAAAAACAAAGCCCCCAGGACAGAGCCTTGGGGAATACCGGATTTGTTTCCTAAAGGATCAGACAAAATTCCGTCTATGTCGACTTTTTGACTTCGGGTAAATAGATAAGAAGAAAACCAATTTAGGGCATTTGTAGTACAACGATATATTTCTAATTTTTGTAATAATAATGAGTGATCTACCAAGTCAAATGCCTTGCAAAGATCTACCATCAAAACACCAATTAATTCACCGTTATTCATTGCTTCTAGCCATTCTTCTCTCATTAGGGTTAAGGCGGTTTGACAAGAGTGATTATAACGAAAGCCTGACTGCCTTTGGTGTAGCAAAAATGCATTATTTAAAAACGCATAAAAAGAGAATGCAATATGTTTTTCAATAATATTCGACACGACAGGTAGGATGGAGATTGGTCTGTAGTTATTTACATCAGCATCAGATCCCTTTTTAAACAGGGGAATTACTCAAATTACTCAGCAATTTTCCAACTATCAGGAAATCGTCCTTCTGCTATGCTAACATTACATAACTTTACTATGCTGTCAGTAATGCACGGGGCGAACATTTTTAAGTATTTTGCGCTGATTCCATTCCAGCCCGGTAGCTTTAAAAGATTTAAGAAGTTAAGTGGGGAAAAAAAATTGTCAACTCAATATATCGAGTTGTGAACTCAATATATCGAGTTTTGAATATTGAGTTCAGAACTCAATATATTGAGTTAAAAAGTCTATATATTGAGCTCACAGCTCGATATATTGAGTTGACAAATTTCTTTCCCCAATTAAGTCATAACTCGATATATTGAGTTATGAAATCGATATATTCAGCTAAGAAGTCGATATATTGAGTTACGAACTATATATAGTGAGTTATCAACTTGATATATTGAGTTAAAAACTCGATATATTGAGTTTACAACTCGATATATTTAGTTTCCAACTCGATATATTGAGCTAAAAACTTGATATGTTGAGTTCAAAACTCAAACTATTGAGTTCAGAGCTCAATATATTGGGTTAAGGAGTCTATATATTGAGTTTATAACTCGATATATTGAGTTAAAAAATCTATATATTCAGCTGAGAAGTCTATATATTGTGTTACGAACTCGATATATTGAGTTATCAAATCGATATATTGAGTAGAAAACGCGATATGTTGAGTTTACAACTCAATAAATTAAGCTTCCAACTCACTACATTGAGTGAATAACTCGATATACTGAGTTGAGCTGAGATATTACATTTATTTGTTTTCAAAGTCGTTTTGGCGGCCATTTTAAATTTGACCTCTAAAGGTCATCAGAGGTCACGCCCTTTTTGTTCGCGATAGATTTTGAAAACACAATGCCGATACCTAACATCATGCCAAATTTCAAAAACTTGTCACCAAGTTCACGATATTTCCAAATATTGAGGTATTCCTCCCCACTACAATGACGAATGCAGCAATGACTATAGCGCAGCAATGAAAATATCAACAACAAAATATGGCTCGTCTATAATTTCCACTAGCCTATAATTAATGCAACTACATTCACAAGTTACATACAATTACAACAAATCAGACTAACATGCGAATAGAAGCTTTCGAAAGCTGCAAATACAATTTGGTTTTTAATCATATATCCCTGAATAATTATCAGTATGTACATATTTATGCACACAGGAACTGGGGCGTATGATGCGGAAATTATACAGAAGTGTTTTCCTAATTTGGAGCACTACATTGGTGTAGATCCAGGGGAATATGTGGATGAAGTACTACCGAGGTTGATTGAGCTTAAGCCAGATCTAAAGGTGAAGTTTATTTCTGACAGTATATGTAATATTTGTATAATACATGTATATATATTATATATACATGTATTATATACATGACATTATATATCATATAATGTCTAATCTATTATGGTATTGCCCACGGGCGATACCACTTATATCGATGTAGTCAATTTCAAAAAGTAGGGAATGCAAATAATAACTCCAAGGTATAACTATATAAAATGATTGTATGGAATCAAATGGATTTTTTACGACTGTGATTGACTCTGCAAAGATGTAATGATGCGTTATAGCTTCCCCTTACCGAATCGTAAGTATTTTAACTCTTACTACTTTGGACGTCAGAATCTGACGTCTCTAGACGTCAGATTCTGACGTCTATAGTAAATCACCGCACTGTAAGAGTAAAAATATTTATAATGACAGTATACCCATAACATAGGTATTCAAATGAAGCGGAAATACCTAATTAACACATTTGTAATAATTTCAACTTGAAATAAAACCTTTGGTCTTCATGGTTTGTACAAAAAAATTCGCATCCGATGTTTTAGGTGGATATTTATAAAGAGAGAGCTGAAGATTGGGTGCTGGGTTTGAAGCACCTGCCTCGGGTGGACGTCATACTCTTCATGGAAGTACTGAACAGGCTAGACCAGCCTGAGGATATTCTGAGAACATGCCAAAATATGCTCACACCACAAGGCTCAATCATAGTGCAGACGTGGCCAAGGCAGTGCATCTTCACAGATTTTGGTGAGATTTTAAATTAATTTTGGTTGATGTGTAATCCAAGCCAACAGGAGATATTGACCCGTTGCTGGATTAATGTTTGGCCAGCGCTGTAAATGGAGGAACAACATTAATCTAATATTGGATGAATATCTCATCTTTGCCGGGACACTCTCACAAATGAATTAATGCACGAATTGCCATTGCAATTAACATAGTAATAACCTAAATTTAAATCATATTCAACAGGACGTGATATTTTGAAAGGGACCGGCGAGTTTACAAGCAAAGATTGGTTTGATAAAGTGAAAAATAGTGTGGAGAAAGTGAACATGGCTGTAAAAGGTAAGACCAATAAAGGCATATCATTAGGATCATGAATATTACGCCTATTTAGTGATATATGTAGATAATCAGACGATGCTGGTTGTTGTGACACAATATTAATAAGCGTACTATGAGTTATTACTAATACTTACCTGATTATGTAAATTAAATACCACAATAATTATTGATATACATACATGTACATGTCGAGGGAAATTAATATATCTCAGTTGATAATGATTATTCTGAAGTAAGTATGTAGATGCGTTAGAAGAAAGGTTCCTGTTTTTTACGTATCTTACATCTCACCTTGAAAACAAAGCAAATAATATGAGCATAAAAAAACTAATTTAATGTATCCTTCCTTCAGTTAAATATTGTTTATTATTCTCATATAAAAAACACTGCTCATTTTTTCTCTCTCTCATTCAGAATATGAAATCGAGACAATCTTCAACTTTCAAAATCCCAGTGACGTGTTAGTTCTGTTCATGTGTTCGGGAGACGTGAACTGTGCTCTGGTTAGTCCACTCTACACACTTACTGTACCCAGATAGTACGAGACGCTGAACTAATGTTGTTTTAATGTTGGGCCATCATCTGCGACGATGACCCAACATTAAAACTACATTTGGTCAGCGTCTCGTGTTTTGTGGGTATCTTTTTGACCTAAGAGCGATTTGAAGCTGATTGTTTTTAGTAGCAATATTTTAACCCACTTTTCATTTGTCACAAGACTGTGCAATTGTTCCGGTTTAAAGGTGATCTATCACCCCTTATATGGTATGAATAATTATGTCCTTATATGGGGTGATTGGCTATCATGTGACCCTCTCGAGAGGGTCACATGATAGACAATCACCCAATATATGGGGTGATTGGCTATCATGTGACCCTCTCAGAGGGTCACATGATAGCCAATTAACCCATATAAGGAAACATTTGTGCCCCATCTTGTGGCAACTTTGATTTATTTGTCACAAAATTATTCATACTATATGAGGGGTGATAGATCACCTTTAAGTTGCTGATCACAGTAGTCTACCCATATGCAGCTCTGTTAAAAAACATTGATTAGCGATTATGTGTGTTTCAAATTTCGTACTGAACAGGGGCGGATTTAGACCGAGTTGACAGGTTTCCGGAACACAGGATTGGATACCTAAAAAACATAAGGTTATTTTATTTTGTCAAGTTTGGAACCCAGTCATCGGTTTGGTGACAGGGTTTATTAGAACCAGTCATCATTTTGATGACAGGATTCCAAAACAAGCTGATATACACGTCTGTATATATTTCATAGTTGGTCAATTAGCAGATTAAGCAGTCTTTTTCTGTAATTTCAAGATAAGCATTGGAGCTATTATGGGTCGAGCAGCAGGTGCGATAAACAAGTTTATCTCATGTTTCTAATTTTAGTTTTTTAATTAATTGAATAACTGATTCACAAACAGTTTATTGATTGAGGCCACACGCATGAACAAAGCTAAGCACAACCATAGTCGTTGTTTTCTTACTATTATATCCAGTGAATATAATAGTATTTGTACATAGGATTAATTTCTTTTTTTTCATAGTACACTTTAGAGAAAAGGATATCCATTCTATATAATAAGCTTAAATATTCACATCATTATGACCATGAACGGTGGTATTATTAGGACATTAAACCGACACAATTAGGCCAAACTTTAATGTTGGCTCCTTGATATATCCGTAATATGTCAACATGTTTTATTTTTATTTTGTGTAGCGCATTTATTAGTTAAAAGAGAAATAAGGACGAGATTTAATTTCAGATGTGCATGTCCAAAATAAGAAATACGGGAATAACTGATAAACAGTAACTTGCTACGTTGCCAAAGCAACCTAAAATTCAAAAGACTCCCGCAATATTTTATTCTAGGTTTCAGTCAATTTTTATCTATGTTCACCCTTTTTTTGGACATATCAAGAAGCCAAACTAAAATGATGGTTTTTGGATGATTTTTTTCCTTATTATGACGCTTTAATTATTAATAGCTGCTTAAATATTTAAAAAAAAGTATGTACATTTGAAAAATAGATTTCGGTGAAATATAATATATTTTCGGTGAATCATTTGAAAAATATTTGTAAACAATTATCGTAATAATTGTTTGTACTGCAATGTACGGACTCTCGTTTTTTAAATATATATTTATATATATGCGATGATTGATCACTATAACCATTTCCAGTGGGTTTTTTTACGTTAGGACGGCGTACATGCAGGCCATTGCGATTGAGGTACCGTAGTACTCGATAAATAATAACTCTTACAACGGTGGAATATTTTTGTATAAACCATGGAGACCAAAGGGGATTTTCCAACTTGAAATCACCTTAAATGTCTCAGTTGGCTCTTTCCGCTTCATTTGAATGCTATGTTATGGGTCATTAAAAAAATGTAATTCTTTCAGTGCGGGGATCGTGTTTTATGTCAGAATCTGACGTCTACAGACGTCAGATTCTGACGTCCAAAGACGGTCTCTGCGCTGAAAGGGCTTATAGACTAGCAGCACATTATAACCATCTTACAAAATAGTTTATATCACAGAAGTTACGCTGGTGTTCATTACATAAACAACATGAATCGATTACGTATAAATTTGTTATGATTGAGTAGTGACGATAAAGTGTAGACTTGTCATATAGCGTAACCATGACCTATCACAATAAAATTGTCAACCATGTCAATTTTTTTTAAATTTATCTTCCTAACTAGCCTAAATGCAGGTGAGAACACTGTATGAGAATGTATTACTGTATATCTGGTGATATTCGCGAGGTTTTAATTTTCGCGAATTTTGCGAGGAGGATGTATTCGCGAATTATAAAGTAAAGTATTATAAGTATTTCGCGGAAATTATTATTATAGCCTAATAGCGCTACTAAAGAAAAATGAAAATTCGCGAATTATAAACTTCGTGAAAAGTCCCAAAATCAGAAATTCACGAAAATTCAAACACGCGAAAATTACAAGATCTACAGTATTTCTATATATAATATTCGTCCCTTAAAGTGGCAGTTTAGCACTTTCTAACTTCAAGGGGACGTATTATATCGATTCATCAGCGATAGGAGAAGAATAAGAATGTACTAATGTAATTTATACATCGGTCACGAAGGTTCATACGACCAGTAGATTCGCACGAATCTTCATTTCCTATTTTTTTAGCGTTCTTACCATTCAATTCGTAGCATTGCTTATTGTATCGCCACACGACCACCCTCACCGTAAGGCGGTGGTACGAGTGTCGTACAAATTTTCACCCATTTGAAGTTGTGTCTTGTGTCACAACTTCAAGTGGGTGAAAATTACTTACCCCCCCCCCCCCCTACGGCTTTCATACAAGCGCCTGTAGAAGCCCCTTATTAAATAACAACTTGACGATCACCGTAGGAATAATTTAATGGTGCTATTTATCTGCTCCTGTAAAAGTCTGGTCATAATGACCCGTACGAGCGCCGTACCAACGATTTCGGGAGGATTGTGCGACATTCTCAAGGCGGTCGTAAAAAAAAGAATTCGTGCTCCTCTCTTAGTTCTTAGACATGTCTAAAGAACGCGTTGAACGCCGAAAGAAATCTCCCCATCGTATGATGCACGCACGGTCGTCTTGGGAGCACCGTACGAAGTACATACGATATTCGCATCTTTTTCTGTGTCCCGGTGGCCGTAAGCGCACATGTCACAATGATTCATCAAGTTGTTCTTATGGAATGCGTACAGAGTTTATGTGTAGACCGCACGAGCTTGGAATGGATGGCATTTCATACATTTTCCAAAGAAAAACACGAAAAATCAATAAACTGAAAATTGACCGTAATCTTGTAAAAATGTTTTTTGCGCTACATTTTCCATAGAACGAAGAAAACGGCATTAGAATGGAAGTATATCGAGTATTTTAAAAGTTACACATTTTGATACTGTATGTGATCGTATTATTTTTTTGTCATAATACATAAACGGTCGCAGTTATACAATTACGAAGGTGGGCCATAGCATGCACCTTGGAAAAAAAAGATTATCAAAATGATGAAAATTGAGTTTTTGATGATAGCGCATAATACCGCGATATAGAACTAAAGCCAAGCCATGATCATCACCTTTAAGAAAATGTAGCTCATTGTTGGGGGCGGGATGAACCTACTCCGCCATTTTTAGTCAAATCAGACACATATATATATGGCCCTTTGAAAGCAGATTACTTTATGACACGTTACCACCTGGCGAATAAGTACGCATTTACGTAAGCCAGTGTCATCCAATTTTGTTTGTGAATCAGGTATTTAAATAATTAATTAACTAAACAACTATTTAATTCGAGCTTCAGCCCGTGTCCTCCCACGGTTCCTATGTATAGTGCGACCCCTCCCCTCTTGTGGGGCTAATTAACACAGTTAGCTTCACTTGACGGACTGGCATCTATCAGAAATACTCTCTCTACATTGACACATCAGCTCACACATGATGTCGTGTTGGCTGAGTGCTGTCTCAATGGTGACTTGGCATCACCGAGGCTGTGCCAACAATTGAGCAGCATTTGGTCAATGTTGTATGTGCCTCAATTGGCTTGTGACGCATAGTTTTGAAAATATTGCTTCCAAAATGTGCTTTTCCCAGTTAACACAAAACATTTGTATAACATTTACACTATGTTGGTCCAACGTCGAAGACGCTCGGCCGACGTTGTATAAATGTTATACATTTTGTTGTGTTTACTGAGATAATGTCTTAACAATAATAGTAGCTAGAAATACACCTCCAGCATTCTACAACAGGAAAAGTATAATTAATTGAGGGAGACATGAAATTTTGGAAATGAAGAACTTATATATACTAAATATCAGAATGTGAACATATTGATCAATAAAAACACTCTGAGCGCGAGGAATAGATTAAAACGCATTTGAGTATAATAATTCATATTTGTTATTTAAATTTTGAGAGACACACAAGCCAATAGAGCCAAAACCGTAAAATAACGACCAAAAACAAGGTATTGGTCTGATTTATTATGAAATAATAATAATAATAAAAATAATAACCCTTTCTGTAGAGGTCAGATTCTGACGTTTAAAGACGATGAAAGAGTTAAAAATTCGTAGTGGCCATAGACCCATAACATAGGTAAGCCCCTAATCAAATGAAGCGGAAAGAGCTAACTAAGACATTTGTAATAATTTCCAATTGAAAAAAATATTTTTGTTCTCTATGGTTTTTACAAACATATTTCGCATTCTCATAAAAAAGGGACGAAAACAAATCTCCACAATTTTACCCGAGAATAATAGTATGTAGAAAAATAGGTTCTAAGACTACTGGACAAAGGTACTTCGTCCGAACTAATAAAACATATCTTATAAAGATACTTATTAACATTGATAAACGCACAGGCAGATAATTATTGTCTGAAGATCAGAAAATACCAACCTTATAATTATTAGGTATGGAATAAACCACCACATGACAATCTTATAATAATATGCGTCGAGTAATAATAATGGATGGCGTCAATTTAAAACTTTTATACGTTATTTGAGGGTCCAGCTTGAGCGTGACATACTTTGATAATGATTACTTAACTAGTCAAGTGCAATTAATTTGCTCAATTAATTAGAATAACCCTTTTCAAAGTGAATTATTTTGTTGTCTTTGAAAGGCTTGTTTGGACAAAGCTAAGAAGTGGCTGCGGTGTCAAGAAAAAGACGGACTACACAAATACCAGACAACTGTATTCATTCTTAAGAATATACCATGATTGAGACATCAGATTTTGGAATTGAAAAAAATACACAGTAAAAATCAGAATGCGAAAATATTGTCAACAAGAATACGGACTACACGAATACAAATAATTATATGTGCGTGCAGCTACATGCTGGTATGGATGCTGTCCTCCCAGTAAACTGGTAAACAAGATGAGCTGTGTGTCTATTCTATGAAACTCAATAGCCTTGACCTACAATGTTTTCACCCAGCAATCTAATAAAATGAAGTATGGGGAGGCGACTTATATAAAATTATTTTCACCGAGTAGCCATTCAAAAGGGTTTTCGATGACGTCACTGCGTTTCACAGAATTTTTGATTTTTTGCTGGGTTAGTGTCGCAGACGTTGTGCCAGCAAGTAACATCGCAAAAAGGATGAAGCAAGTAGCATTTGCTTAGTTCCCAGTGTTTCTGGGGTTCACAGTGCTCAAGCATTCATTTAGCCCTAAAGTCATGAAATATTTCTATATGAACCAAGAGAACAAACGGGTTTTTTTCAATTTGAAATCATCGTAAATGTCTTGGTTGGCTTGTTAATTCACATGGAATCTGAATTAAGGTCACAACAGCTACCAAGCAGTTGTGACATTTACTAATGGGAATTATCATGTACATAACAGCATTTGGTTTTGAAAAGTTATTGAATAAATAAAGCAAGAATACACATGACGTTTTATGTTTTCTTAGTTGAACAAAGTATATTTCTAAAATAATATTAATTTTTTCCAGTTTATTATATATTTTTTGTTTAAAGAATCGAAAAGAATTTTAAAAAATCGAAATATGATAAGTTGAACTTTCATGAACTATAATAAATCCCAATAAATCTTCGACGTGTATATTTTATTGAAAGTGAGCAGAATACACACTGAATTATATATATATATATTCTATTATAGCGAGTAATGGAATATTTGGCGAATGTCGCCGTGATAATGTTTGTTATTTCACAAACCATGGTCCAGACACAATGTGGGATGCTTTACCACCATCAGGGCTATGACGGTAGAAGAGGGAAAAACCAACAAACAAAAGACGTTGACGGCGGTCCAACATTGAATCATTATTGGGTCAACGTATTATGTTTGCTGGGTGATGCGACTGTCCCGGCAGACCCTAGATATTGGCCCGTCATTGGGCTATTGCTGGCCAGCGCGAATCGGTGAACCAGCATTAGCCACACTTTGGGTTAATATCTCGTGCTCGTACGGGGGGAGGGGGGTGGTGATCAATGTATAAGTATGGTTTTTTTGGCCTAAAGAAACATTTGTTGATTCAGGAGTCATTTAATTATGGGAAAATTGTCTTTAATTACAATCATTATGCTAGTGATAATATATGCAGGTGATTGTAGACCTTATGGCCGAATTTATAGAAACAATTAGGTCTAGCGTCAGCTTCTATTACCCTTTAACAGCCGGTCATATTATATTGGTGGTTTTTTCATTTTTCTCTTTAAATACCAGCTTTCAAACATGTTGAGGGTATAGCCGTGCCATCAAGCATCAAGATTTCGAAATCGTTATTCTCCATTTTGTCAAATCCATATAATATCCACTGACTTGAAGTTGTGGATCGCGTCAGCGAGACAAAACTTCAAGTGGGGGAAATTCCAAATGCATACCTTGGCGGTTAAAGGGTTAGGCGACCCACATGAACAGAATTATGAACCCTGGTGAATTATATTTCTGGTGACAAATTGAGACCAGTATCGCGTATCGACAATTGCCTGAATTTGTATTTACTCTCCGTCACTGATGGTGAACTCTTTAACGACGCATTGTTTCGATCCTACCTCAAACTGACATCTATCATGTCACTGTTTTTTCGTGCCACGCATCACAATAATTATTCACGCGTAAAAGAAAGACTTCATGGGGTTTTTTCCAATAAAATTGTTTCTCTGGTAAGTTGAGCTTGCTGCAATGGTCAACATGTTTACTCAACCTGATCACAATATAATTATGTATCAGCAAGCTATATGTCCTAGTATCTTCTAGAATGCTAAATGAACTGCCTGGAAAATAAGCTTACTATTATCGTTATCCAACAAATTGAATAAAGTTTCTTTTCTCTCTGCATTTTCAATATGCATACATACATGAGTCTATCTAATTTGTTGTTTATTTTATTGCACAGGGACCATTGGTATATTGCATTTGAAATGAATATTATGTTTTATTTTGATTGTCAGCTTCATAGTGTATATTAATAGACCATAATGGATCAACATACAGTCAAACAATAACATTACCGATTTACCTGTTTGTGTTTATATGGACAATTCTAGCATAAGTATTTGTTATTCATTTTCCATTTAAACCGACAAAAGTGCGTTTGAATGGGATTTCCCTCTATGCCTCAATATTTCACTCTCTTCAATACTTTTTACTATTTTTAGTTGACAAAACCCGTTTCAGAAAGCAGAAACAGAATATGGATAGAGGGTTTTGATTCGGAGTATGATTATGATTATGAGAGATACTGTTCACTTAGGGTGAAACGATTGAGACGTTTCGATCTGCCTTCAGCAAATCTTGATCACGCAATGATCAGGGTGGGTGATTCGAAACGTCGCAATCGTTTCACCCTAAGTTCCAAAGTGAGTAAAAAACATGAATAACATATTCGCTACTAAGTAAATTGTACTTTTACGATCCAAGGGCTTTCCAGAGGAACTTTTGGATATCAAAATAGTAGGCTCTTATCCGTATCCATGTCACACAGTAATATCACCATATGAATTGATAAAATAACTTGGCTCACAACCACACAATGGCCAAAATAACCGAGAGCTAGTAAAAGTAATTTCACTCCTAGTAAGTGTGCTGGTGGACATGGTGAATGTCCCAACGATAGTAATACATTGATAAACCATGCAACAGGGTTTGCACAATTGTAACCAACAGTTGACGA
Source organism: Flabesymbios commensalis (assembly GCA_964017125.1). NCBI lineage: Eukaryota > Metazoa > Annelida > Polychaeta > Terebellida > Flabelligeridae > Flabesymbios > Flabesymbios commensalis. The sequence continues at coordinate 39,508,705 of OZ024912.1, read as the reverse complement.
TATGACATATTATGGCATGATATGATAATAATTTATTATGATGCCTTCCATAGCGGCTTTATCCCTCTTAATATGAGATTCGTTGTCGCTTTGGGCTAAGATCGGTATTCTGTGGGGAGGTCCATGGACGGAAAGTTCATCATAATTATGACGGTCTGTGGGTGTTCAGATTAAGATGATATGGGTTATCAGTAAAAAGTATTTTTTAGAATTAAAAAACAATGATTAGGTGGGAGGTCGAGAAAGCGATATTTCTCAGTTGTGTAATACCGGCCTAAATAATTTGACGTCCAGAGACCAAAACGCAGATTTGGCTTTACATGTATGTGTCAATAGAAAAACAGGTCTAGGTCAACAATTGGACCTAGACTCGTTTTCCCACTGAGTCAACCAATATAGTCCTTTTAACTACTGAATTACACCATTCGCATCGTCTTGCTTCTTCACTGGCTATCGGGAAGTTATTTAGAAAGATATTTAGACATACCAGAAAGCGAACATGCAAACAAGTCATTTTCGGGTCAGGGTTTGGTAACCAACCAATGAATTCATACATCAAAATAACCTCAAATATCCACCCTATTCCTGGGGGGGGGGGTTACAGTTCATTACATCTTTTTTTATGTCCACTTATATAAAAAATCTCAAGGTCCCGCATGTTAATTTCCCTGGGCTGAGTCTTATGTTTATGTGAATGTTATAATACTAAATTATAATACTAAATTATAATACTAAATTATATCATGGTCACTAATTGATAATGGTATAACACCTGAAGTAGTAGTAGTAAATCTTTGCTTTATGTCACTTTTCGGCACAAAAGGTCTTTTAAGTGACATTGTAGTACGATAAAAACATTGTAGTCAATTGATGAGATGAATGATGTACAGATGATGATGTGGGGGTGGGGGTGATAGGGCATGGTGGGTTATTGAGAGCGTTTTCCTTCGCTCGCCCGATAAGGGGTTCTGGGCATGTCTAGGGGATATACCCCCAGACATGCTCAGATGGCCGGAGACTTGAGGTTTCCCTGTGCAATTTAATGCTGAAACTCTGTGGCATTTTGCGCAGCTCCACTATCCTCGGGTCGGATAGTCCCCAGAGTAACAATAGGAAGGATAACTCCCTCTGGGTAACTCCATTCATCCCACGTGGGAGACCTAATGTCAAACACGCTATTGCCGGTTATGGCTACCACAGCCTACATCAGCGCCAGCACTGATGCGGGTGCTGCATTGGCTCCGCTGTTGAGCGGAAGAACCAGGGTACGCCACTGGCAATCCGCCCGAAGATTATGGCCAGATACGAGGAGGCTGCAGCTGCCCTTGGATGATTGCTGTAGACTAGTGCTTCCGTACAATGCCGTACCCAGCATCCAACAGACGAAACAGATCCCTAATGACCCTCCCAGGATGGGGGCGAAAAGTAATACTACTAGCAATCATCCCAGTACCCCGGTATAACACCTGAAGAGGCATGTAGTTCAGGCATGGATGTGTATATGGTCTATCGTAGGTTAACTACTTAAAGTGGATCGCGTGTAGTTTGTTATAAGTTGTGAGCAATTAAGTAAAAAAATTAATGTGGTGAGCTGGGTTCATGGCAAATGGAGTTCCGTAAAAAACGTAGTCAAAATTAGAATCCCCAAGAATTATATTTCACTTTCTGATAAACATGATAAAGCTAATTCAATAATTATTCAACATGTTCTTGAAATAATCATCTCTGGCAGATGGTGGACAATATAAAGAACATGTAATAAATGGTGCACATTAAATAGTGCACATAACCTTGAAAAAACCATGTCCATTTGACGTGATCACGTAACAGTGATTTTGTATCGCTATATTAAATACATAAACGAGATTGAGGATAAATATTAATAGCCGGACTGCACACAAATGGCAAATAAGAATAGACCCAATAAAATAAAATAAATGTTTAAAAACTATGTGCTATGAATATTGAGACATTACGATCGCGTCGCAGGACATGCCACACCGCGCAGATTGTTTATGATTATCGTCGCGTCTTAAGCGACCGGGGTCAGTCCTTGGGTTGTGTGGGAGCCATTATATTATTAGTCTAGTCTGCCGCTGTCAGGATGCATTGCTATGGCCTTGGTAGCTGTTCGTACGGGTCATTGTGAGCAAAGTATACACCTTTCCCAATAGCAACACGCCACACACTACAGTGACTAAATGCTGAACTATTTAGTTGGGAGTCCTGTCACACTTCTATTACAACACGCCACACAGTGATTAAAACTATTTAGTTGAGAGTCCTGTTTATGCGCAAAATCGTGCAAACAGTGTATTCCATCATCTTTGATTCTTGTACTGCCTGCCTGCCTGTCTGTCTGTATGTCGGGTACCGGAACTGAGATTCCTTCCTACGTCCTTAGCTTTATTGAGGGGTTTCCTATAATTCTACTGGAATAATAATAATAATGACGTCACGAGGGAATTTCTTTGCGGCAAAGCATGCTGCAACCACAGATATCAAACACTAGGGCCTACTGCATGAATCTTCAAACGCGCCTGCGTTTGACGCACGCGTTCGCCGAATACATGTAAACAACTCATCAAATCAGAAAAAAGATGCGACAACCAGACACATCTATAGAATGACCGCCATTCCATGTGTCTGGTTGCCGCATGTGGTTGTCGCGCCGCATCCGGTAACTGCATGCCGTCTTTCCATGTGTCCGCCAAACGCATGCCGGAAATGTGTACCAGAACTGAGATTCCTCCCATTGTCATTATATTTATTGAGGGGTTTCCTGGAACTCTGTTGGAAAAATAATACTAATGACGACTCAAGGGGATCTCGTTTGACCCACGCGTTTAGCCCACACATGGAAACAACTCAGTAGCCTACATTAATCCAATCTGGAAAAAGGGGTGCGGCAACACATCATCATAAATACATGGAATGGCAAGGAGCTTTTACAGCGTTTGTATGAACGCCGTACAAAGTTCCTCCAGTTCCAAAAATTGTTGTCCTTCGTAAACATTTGTGCGGCATCCATACGAAAAACGTGGGAGCTCTACAGCAATCTTATGAATAAAATCACAAAGGGTTTAATATTCTTAAACTTGTGTATCTGAAACTTCTTGCGAATTAAACGGCCACTTTACCAGCTTCGTAATACAAACACCATAAAAACTACGTACGATGGGTTCTTACAGCGATCTTAGGTAGTTCTTGGGGTGTTCTTTAGGCGATCGTACGTCAACCCTACGACGAGGGGGTTTTCTTGGGTGCCCTGTGAAGCCCGCAAAAAATAGGCCGAAATTTTGCGAAAATCGTTGGTACAGTGGTCAGTACGCGTCATTTTGACTGAGCGATCAGTTTTTCTTATTCTACAGAAACAAAATGGGTTTTTCGTTTTTTTTGTAGGATTAATGATCTATGCACGCAGGTCGACATAATGGAGTTTAGTTATAATAACGGAATTATTTTTTGGAATACCGCTAATCCTTCCTTGAGTAACACCAATCATTATTTTGACAAACTTTTATGGAAAATATGATTGATGTTAGCATACTCTTCTAAGTGTTACTCTGTCACTGGGGTAGATAAAGTGACATTATTTAGCATTCATATTAGGAATATACAGATACTTGGTTTACCAAAATATTTGGTATCCATGGCAATGTTTGTTCATCACTATTCATGTATTGGGCTCGCTTTAAAGCGCGGTTGTGACTCGAGGGGTTAACAGCCATTATGTTGTGTCTGAACAAACCAACGGGATCCCAGATTAGGGGTGAATTCTAACAAGTAGGCTAGTGAGGTTGTATGTTACTGGGTTATGACCCCAATGGCATGTAAGGACATCTGAAAGTCATTTCAAGGTTAAGCAGGCTAAAAAAGTCAATGTTTTCTATTTTGATCTATTTCACCGCCTATGGACTAGAGAATCGCAACTTTATTTTTAAAATAACTATATAATTAAATCACATATGTAAATAAAGATTAGTGTTGAATAGGAGCGTGTGAAGATTTTTAGCCAAAATATGCTAGTTTTTATTGTGAGTCCTCGGATGACCGTCTTGAAAACGTTCTTTATCGTGGAGTGCAGGCTTGAACCTGTGCATAGCAGATCAATATCAGCGAAATATATCGAAACAATTTGGAAATAAGAGGAATTCAAAGACTGTGTTATGTTATGTTTAGTTCCTCCCTTGCAAACCCCTTACCTTAGTCACTGTGGGTATAGTAGAAATACAGACTGTGCAACTTGAATAGCAGTATTTATCACGCCACAAGGTATAAAACCATAGAAATAAACATAATATCAACGATAAAACTATGCAATTAAATCAAGGTATCCAGGCTCTGACACGTAAAATGTGAAAAATGTATTAGGTCTGGCCTAGACCTACCCCCCCCCCCTCCTTTACCTCTTACCCACCCGATCCTACCCCACCCCACGGCTATATAATAGGCCATTGGCTACAGAGACCCTACGCTTACCTAGGAAGATGGTCACGTTGATATCATCTTTCCTAAGTGACAGAACGATCAAAGTCAATTGCTGTAACAACTGCTCAGAGGAGGTGACCCTCAATGCGGGCACACCTCAGGGCTCGGTCCTAAGCCCTCTCCTTTTCATTATCTATGTGAATGATATCCCAGACATGAGTTCACTCAATGTCAAGCTTTCCCAGTTCGCAGATGACATGGGAATCTGGGCACATGCAACCAATGCCAAATGGGTGAAGGCAAAGCTATCAAAAGCTTTAAAACTCATTGAATCATGGTGTTCAAAATGGCGGATAAAACTAAACGCAGGAAAAACTCAGCTGATTGTGTTTAGTGTCGGTCCAAAACCAGAACTTATAGATCTGGAACTGTTTGGTGAGCCTATTATTCAAACTCAAACAGCCAAACTGCTTGGAATCCTATTTGATCGAAGGCTTAGCTTCAAAGACCATATGAAAGACCTAATGACAAAGGTCTACAGGCGACTGAACCTGTTGAAGTTGCTCAAAGGGACAAACTGGGGCGCCAGACCCTATACCATCTTAAAAGCCTACAAGTGCTTTATACGTCCTTGAATATGGTTCACTGATAACTGGAGCTTTAAAGGAATCACAAGTGAAGGAAATGCAGATCTTTCAAAACAAGTGCCTGAGACTAGCACTTGGTGTAACCTACCTGGACAGAATGAGAACAATAGATCTGCATGACCTCACTAACGTCCCTATGATCAAAACTAGGATGATGGCACTGGCGGTTAAAACATTTAGATGACTTGAAAACACACAGTGTTTCAAGGATCTGGTGTTGAATCATGAGATCGTTCAAAAACGATCAGGCTCTAATACAATTCTGGATCAATTGCTGGCTGCAATCCAGGCTGACGCTTAAACACGGTTGACGGTTGACGGATAACGGTTGAGCTCCTGTTCCCACATAGAACAGGGGCTCTGGGGGCGCCGTTCTGTGTGACATACCAAAAGCAGTGAGTTCCCTATCACTCCACTGTATGAGACAAGAACACGGTTGACGGTTGACGGTTGACGGATATCGGTTGAACTCCTGAACTCCTGTTCCCACAGAGAACAGGGGCTCTGAAAGGAGCCGTTTTGTGAGACACATAAGGCAGTGGGCTTTCAATCATAGCACTGAAGGAGACGGATTCAGGTCTTAAGCAATGAGCTCTCTATCATTACATTGCTAGCTTGGGTGATGGCACGGCGGACACGGATGGTTGGCTAACGATGACGGTTCATGATGGTGGTTTCAAACACACTGCTCAGAAAGCAGTGCACATCTCAAAGGGTCAGTCCTTGCCCTTACTCTGGTGGCTGGTCGCCTCTGCCCTGGTTCCTTGTCTCCTGGACTTCTTGCCAATGCTTGTACAATCACCTACCACACCAGGTGAAAAGAGAGAGGCACTATAAGGTTTATACCAGAACTAGTGCATAATCTCGCGTCAGCCCTCGCGCTGCGCGCTCCTCTAGCTAGAGACCCTACGTGCACCCTCCCCCCACACAAACTTCTTTTACACCTTGATATGCATAAAACATGAAATGAGATGTTAAGAGCAAAAAAATTGGGACGAACTTATATTTTGACCGCTTATATGGGGGTACCCTCAAATCTGTCAAAAATCAGGGGGTAGGGTTACGCAAACGTATGTCGTTTCTGTTCCAGTTTACCAATCTACACATGCATTATACCATGTTAAATTTCCATTCTAATGAAATATTGCATGATGCAGCAGATTAAAGAGTTATATCTACACATAAGTTGGAACATTTTTTTTTTATTACAAAATAATCCAAATCTACAACAAAACAAACTAGTCAACATAGCCAATTGAAACGACTTGATAAAACATAATTATTGGCCATATCATGTTTGATCTATGTTTCCCGAACACAGATGGTGTATATAATTAAAACTGAGTGATATTTAAATTTGTATATGACATATTATATATTTCTAAAAGTAAGAATATTGCAGCCTTTTTTGAAAATGTGTGTATTTTAGTCCGGGCCGAAATAGGAAACATTGAATTTTGCTCGGCATTTAAATGGAAAATGTTTTTCGCGATTGTTTTTATATAATTTGGATGATTTGAATTATAATCTGTCGGATAACATTCTATATTCGGTGTCCATCACCTTTAAAAATCAAAACAAAAAACGGCCCCAAAACCCACATCTTTTCTATATTTTTTGTTGCACATTACTATACAATTTTAGGTTTCCGCATGATTTGGAGTTGATAAATTTATCTGTCATGTTTTTCAATAAAAATGACCTATATTTGATCTCAAATTCAGAGTGGTTACCACCAAAAATAAAGCGTTTTTATGCATTTGAACTACATGTATATTATAAAAAAAAACATTTCTTTAATGGAAATCTAAAAAATAGACTATGATAAAACTGTCCATTTTTCTGCTGGGGTTGACGGTCATTTCAAGGATTTTAGAATATTTGTGGAAAAATGCCCCTAAATGATCTGGATGGTGCGCATAAGACGAATACTACTATTATTATCATGATTATTATGTGTTGGTTATGAAAATGATTACCTTACAAACCTTAGCGTAATGGTAATACGATATATAAGATGAATATGTAGACAAGTTTGATCATCATTATTGTTCGGTTTGTATCTTTTTTACTCATTTTGTGGTCAAATAGATGTACGGAAATACGGGTCAGTGAACGAACCGACTAACAGACGTACACATAAAAGTATTGTCTTATATCTGCCATATAGACCAGCTGCTTACATCATTATAATAACTATATCACCGACATTTCTCAACGGATTTGATTAAATTGCTTTTAACCTTATAACAATAATTAAGGCAGACATGTGGCCAGCGGGGCAAACTCAAAATGGCCAAAAATGCACACAAAATCCAGATTCCGATCAAATGATCGTGAAGTGTCTTGTAATGCCTATTTTTTCAATAATGCTTGACAACAAATCTATTTCTATGGTTATTAATTCATTTATTTTAGAGCTGGCGATGAGATTTTCCTATTGTGGCGATTATTGTCATCGTGATATTATCCCTCCAAACAAAGATAAATTGTCATGACGAGATAATATAATTTCTATAACGGTTCGCCTGGACGATCGATAGTAGAATATTTATATGTAATAAATTACATGTATATGTATTAAACATAATTTAATCTTTTTTAAATAATTTGATACAAGACCCACTGTTGTTCAAAAGTGCTCTATTTCAGAAAGCAGTGGGCCTATATTTGAATAGGAACTCAGTGAAAACAAAGTTACATAAAACCGACTGGTATCTGAAATAATTTTTTTTTTTTAGAAAATTATTCAAGGAGGTTGACTTTGGTTTAGATAGCAAATTTTCTGATGTTTTGTTTTAATCCTTGGGAAATACTTATATGCCTAACGAGCTGTAACGTCAAATTTGTCATCCTTGTCAATAATCCGAAGCTCAAACGGCTAACATTTAATAAGTCTACGTCAAGAATATATTATTGCCTACATGTATATGTTATGGAGGATGACGAATATCTAGATGATCACGAAAATTGTTAACTCAAATTTACATGTTAAACTACACTGTATCTTTCAAATAATGAAATATCAATACTCACAGGGGACGAGGAGACACCAATGTATGAGATGGGTGGGCGCAGTATGAACTATTGTCTTTGAACGGCAGTATACAATATATTCAACCCTTTTACCCCAAGCACGAGAATAATCGTTCTAATCTGTTTTATTAGCCGATTAAATCACTGCTATTGAGAAAATAAACATCAAGATTTGCAAATATCTGGTCTCAAATTAAAGGGACAGCTTATTATAGACATGTCAATTGTGTAAAGGGACAAAATGGCTACTTTCATTTCCAAGTCGTATATTGTCATGTAAACGGAACTGCCTGCAGTATACAACACTTTATATCACAAATATCCGCTGTCTCAAACGGCAAGATCAAAGTTACATCACAAAGAGGTCGCCGTTAATTGGTGTTCGAAACTGAGGGAGTGGGAAATCCCCTGCAGGACCAATTATCTGCCCAGTGCTGGGCCGACTTCAGCAACATGTGGCCCAATGCTATGCTAGCATTCAACTATCCTGTAGGTGTACAAATTATTGTTTGTTAATGTTTTCTCTGGATTCTTATAATTAGTGATAAAAAATGTTTTTTTCAAATCTGTAAATTCTGAAAAAAAATGAAATCATGATCTGCTGGATACATACCTGGTATGACTGGGCCGCCTAACTCATTAACTGCGTGAGGCCCAGTCACACTGACCGCCATTTTGTTTCCACAGCCAGCTGTGTAAAAACGATTCCCGCGCTGCCTAACAAAAAACTCGGATGCCATGAAATTGAGACGAATATTTCAAGTGCCTACGAAAACTAGGCCATTTTCAACAGGTGTAAACTTTTGATCGTATTAGAACTATTACATTTAAAAATGGAGGTCACTGTGTCAGAGCCTTGCGATGTCATCAGGGTACTGGATACACTACTTCATAACAAAATTTAAAAAAAAATGATGTCATCCCACGGAGCTACAAATGTGAGTAATTTTCACCCATATAAAGTAACACGACCCACAAGTTAAAGTGGTCGAACATTTGAATGAGATCGCTTAGCGTGAAAAGGGTAAAGTTATTTAAATTGCTTCATAGTCTGCTTAAACACCGTTGATACAATCTAATTATTCCTGACATAATTATTATGTTGTGTATAATTAGTATCAGAATATTCTAGTTTTAGCTTTAAAAAAATCTAGAGAAGCTGTTAATGTCAAATCTGCTGGCTTTCAATATCAATAAATTTACACTTTTTTTTATATTCTATATGGTTGTGCTACTAGATTAGCGGGGTTAACTATGACAAATAGTTAAATTCCCCAAGATAATAATCTGGCAGGCTTAATTGGTCAGATCAATGACAGCATCAATTCCATCAAAAATAATTGAAGAACGCGGTCTACACCATGCCTACGCGCAAGCTCCTAATTTGTTTTGAAATGATGGCGTTATCATTCACCAGGTGGGGCACAATTACATGCTTCTTCATGATATTATAATGATAGTTTATTCAATACATATGCATATATATATATATATATATATATATATATATGCATATATACATTTGTGTACATAGATATAAAATTTAAATATTTATGTTAATGATATATTCGATTAAATATAATAATAAAATATACAAAATGCATATACGGTATCTAGGAGAATAGCTAAACATTAGCCACCTAATAAAACATATTTTGTAAATATATTTAGAAGCACGTTGTGAAATGTCGCAACTCAGTTCAAAAGTAGCCTACAATTAGAGCAAAAACAACATAAAAACATGGAACAACATATCAAGCAATATTTTGCAGGGGGTTTAACTAACTTATTTTGAAAATACCCCAGCAATCCAAAATTCGACCACCCCCCCTTCAAAAATTTCTGGGCACGGGCCTGTCGTATAGGCTACCAGTGTAGGTTTTATCAGACCACATACTCTATTAGCTTTGCTTACAATTTTGGTTATATGAGGACTCCAAGATAGTATCGAGTCAACATTAATTCCAAGGTCTAAATAGTTCAAGTGGCATTAGTAATAGTATTATTGCCACCATCACCAGGATTGTTTAGACTAGTAGAAACAAAGAACGGTCTTTGGTAGAAGTTTCCAATGTAATATGATATAAGTAAAAATATTTACATATTTACATTGTATCGTAGTCTGCTAAAATACAATATAATTTTTTCTGACATAATTATTTGGTTGGTTACGGTGCCTACAATCAGTATCACGTTATTGAAATGTTTCTAAAGAATTTGTTACATCTGGATAATTAGCTATAGGCATAGACCTATTATTCTGAATGTGCACAAAAGTAACTAAATTTCCTACGATAGTAATCAGGTCGGCCTAATAGGTCGGATCAATGACAGCATGAACGTAATTAGAGATTGCGGTCGACACTATGTATTGATGACTGAGCGTTTTTTAAAAAAGGTAAATGTGCAGGTTTATAGTCTGATATCAAGTCTGAAGTCTGAAGACCTATCATCCGACTTTACATTTTACCCCCTGGTCACTGGACCTGTTCATTCGTGTGCCATTTCAACTCCATGGAGAGCATACAGTCCTGCAGCCGTTTCGGCGCATTGAACTTATCGTACACATTGCCATCTCTGTCCTAACAGGTACTCATTTTCACCTGAGTCAAGTGAAGCATTTGAGGGTGAAGTGCCTTGCCCAAGGACACAACATCTTAACAATGTCCCAAGATTGAGAGGGGAGAAACATGATATTTCTCTGAAAATTCTGCAACAAGTGGGATTCGAAACCGCACGGCAGACAGCGACATTGGCAGAGCGCCTCGCTCTAACCATTGCGCCATGTCCCTCCTAATTGTTTGAAATGATGGCGTTGTCATTCACCAGGTGGGGCACAATAATATGCTTCTTCTTATCAGTATTGCCACCATCACCGGGATTGCTCTAGTCGAAGTTCCCAATGTAAAGTGATAAAAATAATGCATTATAAACTTCTAAATTGTTGCGTTTCGTGTCTTTGAAGCAGCTCCCTGGGATGACATAAATAATAGCTTGTATTTTGAAGTGAAGTAGCAGTTAGTGTATCCCACAAATCATGATTTTATTTATTTCGGAATTTTTAGATAAAAAAAAGTGCTATCAACATTTCAATGAATCCGTGGAAAACCTAGACAAACTATTTGTATACCTAAACTCCTGCTAAAGGACGGTTGGATGTTCCTACATCATCGGGCCACATGTTGGTGCCGTCGGCCCAGCGTTGAGCAAACAATCGGTGCTGCGAGGGAACCGCCCCTGATCGTCGCGTTCCCAGACCAATAAAAGGCGGCAGCTATTGATGAGACCATGTGGTTAATCTGATCATGCCTTCTGAGATGGTCAGTTTTTATGGTCTAATGCGCTGTGTGGTGTAAACGAGCTTACATGTGACAATTATACATCTTGGAAGTGGAGCTAGTCTCGTCTCTTTCAGTGCTTTCACATTGTCTTTTTTATGTTTTTGTATTTTATTCAAGATCAGTAGGCTATATAGCTTGATATAAATAAAAATAAAAAAATTGACAAAATTAAAAATTATCTTCCAAAGGAATCGCTTTGAAACATTTTTAATAACATGGGCTATTAATTATGCATGCATATAATTATATGCAATAATATTTTGGTTGGTTGGTTGGTTGGTTGGTTGGTTGGTTGGTTGGTTGGTTGGTTGGTTGGTTGTTTGGTTGGTTGGTTGGTTGGTTGGTTGGTTGGTTGGTATTTTGGTTGGTTGGTTGGTTGGTTGGTTGGTTGGTTGGTTGGTTGGTTGGTTGGTTGGTTGGTTGGTTGGTTGGTTGGTTGGTTGGTTGGTATTTTGGTTGGTTGGTTGGTTGGTTGGTTGGTTGGTTGGTTGGTTGGTTGGTTGGTTGGTATTTTGGTTGGTCGGTTGGTCGGTTGGTTGGTTGGTTGGTTGGTTGGTTGGTTGGTTGGTTGGTTGGTTGGTTGGTTGGTTGGTTGGTTGGTTGGTTGGTTGGTTGTTTGGTTGGTTGGTTGATTTTGTGGTCGGGGTGAGTTAGGGTCCATGGTTTGGGACGGGTAAGGGTTCCAGTAACTGGTTCCCCATAAAACCCGGTATCAACCTGTCAACCGTACTCTCATCATACCCCCTTCAAGGGCATGCCTTTCCATGTTCCCAACCTAGTGCATTGACCGAGGAGAAGTATAGCCTGATTGGTTGGTTGTTTGGTTGTTTGGTTGGTTGGTTGGTTGGTTGGTTGGTTGGTTGGTTGGTTGGTTGGTTGGTTGGTTGGTTGGTTGGTTGGTTGGTTGGTTGGTTGGTTGGCTGGCTGTTTTTTCGTGATATTTTTCTAACGCAACATAATTTTGCATATTAATTGGCTATTGCAATTAGGTCTACCGTGTTGTGCTTCTGCGGTAAAGATTTACCCCGAAACTGTGTGTAGGCTGATATAAAACACTCGCACGGTCAAAGGCAAAGCTCCGATTAAAAGAAAGAGTCCTTCAAATAGTATTATAATCAGAGACGAGGGGGCGGGATGTATTATAGGCTTAGGCCTAACGTTACATCCCAGCAAACATGACACATCGACCCAATGTTGGACCAATGTCAGACCACTGTCTACGACGTCGGCCCAACATTGGAACAGCATTGGGTCGATGTATCATTTTTATAGCTGCCGTCTGTCGGGTGAGTTTCATCAATTCTGTAAAACTCAATGACCTCGACCTCTTTTGTTTTCACCGAGCTGGCTAATACAATGAAGTATGGGGGAGGGTTCTTATATAACCTTAGGCTTGTTTTCACCGAGTGACGTCACTGCGTTTCACAGAATTAAGTATGGGGGAGGGGGTGTTATAGGCTATAACCTTGTTTTCACCGAGTGACGACACTGCGTTTCACAGAATTTAGATTCAATTTGGTGCGACGTCTGCATGGAATGAATGAAAATAACAACAAAGACACGTGGTAACTGAGAAGAGCGTGCTGTATGAGCTCTCTCTCCCTCTCTCTTCCTCTCTCTTTCAGTCTCTGGTAGGATATTAATCAGACCCCGTGCAGTTGGCCTGGAGTTGCCAGAGCCTCGGCCAATCAGCGGCTTGATTCTTGTGACGTCACCCGGCGGTGGTGGCCTAAACATGGCATCACTGAGGACCCCGTCATTGTGTCGGCGACATGGACTGTCGTGATTTAACCGCTATTTCTGCCACAATTTGTCATCAGCGGAGACCATTCTTGAGGGCATATCATAAGGTAAGGTGTCTGTACATAACGCGTGTAATATTAGACTTGTTGGAGCCGCATACTATGTGTTTTGCGGGTTGTTTGTGTGAAGTTTGAGTTGAGAGCCAGTGAGGTGCGAGCTGGGAGAGCTGAGAGGTGCCTGTGTATAGTGTACCGTTTGCTGCCGTGCAAAGCCAAAAAGCAGTAACTGCTTACTTTCCAAGTAAGCAGTTACTGCCCTTTGGCTTTGCAGTGCTGAGCGGTACACTATAACTTCGCCGTACGCGCTCTAAGTGCAAACAATACGTGCACACTATATCAACTATAACATCGCGCCGCTCTATGCCAAAGTTATACCCCTTTCAGCCAATGTGTGTATCTCTAGTGTGCCAAAAAAACCAGGAGACGATGAGACAATGCTGGGCCAACATCGCAGACGTCGGACCAACATTGGGTCGTATCGGCTGGGATTAGTCCGTTTTAAATGTAGGCATAATGTCAAATTAAATGCAAACCTTAACATGATATAACCTAGTGAGTGCTGTGATGATGTTAGGCCAGCGTCGTAGACAATGGACCAACGTTATACCAACAATGGGTCAACTTATTTTACCTCATCAACTGCAGCGAGCTATTTCTACAAATGTTACCAGAAGTGTAGAATAACATGTCGTTCGCCAAATGTTTTCATTGTGTTCACTCAAGCGTGCATGATTTATGTAATAATTGCTTATTACAATGAGCGAGACGATAACAATATTGTAATTATTAGAATAATAATAGGGCCTATGCTATAGTGGTGTAAGCTATATATGTCTACATATAGGCTTATGTCTATCACTTTATCGTTATCACACTTAGGCTGCTCGAGCGTAATTGTAACATTTTGGACAAATTCGGTTAAACCCTATTTACGTCCACAGCTGATAGGTTTTATATAGGCTATTTTGAGTCAGATGCTTGTGTAAAATTAAAATATATTATTTATGCTATTACACTCTTGCTTAACTAGGGACCTATCAATCACATTGTGTTCATTTTTATATTCAGTATTTTTATTGACTTTTTAGTAGGCTACTAGCAGTTAGGCCTACTAGCAATCTCAGGAGTAGGCCTACGTATCCCAGCAAACACAACATTTTATATAGCATTTCTATAACGTCGGCCCAAAGTTGTACAAATATTATAGGCCTATAAATATGTTATGTCTGTTGGGATCACCCCTCGTGCAGGGGGGGATAAATTAATATAAATTACCATGCAGTAGGCATCATACTTACCATTGCTTACCAAGAACAAAGTGTTGGCCCTGCATTAGCTCAACATTGTATCATTTGAAGTAACGTCAACATCAAATATTTGACCCTTTGAGCTATAAAGTTTACAAATTTTCACTAACATGACTAACGCGAACTTGTGTCTCACAACCGAAGTTTGGTATTCTTTCCAATAAGGCAGATATTTCACCTCCAAAATCAGTTGTTGATCTTTTGGGTTAGATTTTGCTAACAAACATGATAAAAGATGTCGTGATTTGCGTTCAAATTGTTAATATTATATCAAACCTTAGCCTGATAATGATCATGATTATGGAGGTTGTTGAAGTAAAACAAAACTACTTTACACATGTTATAGAATATGCTAAAACTTGAAAATAATAACCAAAAGGCTTCTGTGAGCATTTGGTGAGCGACAGGCTATCTAGTAAAGTATCAACAACAAACTGAATCTACGTCACAAGTTATACGCACATGTAGGCTACAGCATGTATTTACCATCATTAGGCCAACTACCAAACATTTCCACGAATTTGGGCTAACGCTGGGCCAATGCATTGCAATTACAAGGGCAAATTTTAAATTAAAATATCTACAGAGAAGTGATGCAAATACTGATAGCATTTGATCAGGATTTATGTCTACAGTACTGTAAGCATGTAGGCCCTATACGATAGATCATTATTTTGAAACGAACCGTCTAGAGATGTATGGCATAATCGCTAATCTAATTATCACGATATTACAGTCTGTATATAATTATATACTAGCATGCATGTATCATGTGCATAGGCTTTATACATCAATATATTCTTTATTATTAACCCCTTTAAAATGAGACAGAAAAGGTGAAGTGAGCAGTGATGACCAAAATGGTAAAATAGAATTGTGTAGATAAGAAATCTGAATCATGTGAATAGAAAACCAGATAATGTAATCGTTTAAATATGCCATACTTGAACAGTATAAGCATTTACTGCTGTTTGTCGTTCTCTGCATTCAAAGACAAACCGCAGTATCTGCTTACATTTCAAGTAAGCGGCCACCGCTGTTTGCATTTTGACCAGTTATTCACTAATCTGATTGTGACATAATTTGCTAATCGTGACCCGCTTTTCAGATTGTGGTGTAATTTGTGAGGCAGACGTGGTACTATGTGCGCAGTGAGGATCCAGCAGATGCAGAGATAGCACGCTCCCCCGCCTGGATGGACGTCTGGATGAGGCCGCCAGTCAGATCCCTGCATGTGACCGGGATACCAGCTGGATTAGCCGCACCGCCCGTGACCCAAGATTTACGACCTCAGCGCGTGTTGCCCAAGGCGCGTTTTTTTCACGCGTAGCGCCAGTTGGATTAGTGGCGCTGATCGGATGATTGGGTACACCGCCTGCCTGTGTTTTACAGGCATTTGATAGGTTCATATTCAACCTGTAGTATGTAGGTCGCCGCTTAGATGAAGTTGTTTCTATTAAGGATGCTCTTTGGATAAAGATAGGCAGCGGACCAGTCATCCGTAGTCCTATGGGATCATGTACATGGACATCCGTTATTCAACATGTGTTTTAGACACTCTGGGTGACAGCATTGGATAACCGGTAAATTAGGATTGAGAGCAGACTGCATGAGCGCCATGATGTCTGCTAGTTGTGGGACCGCGTGGATTACCTGTGTGTTTCTAGTGGCCATCCTGTGGCTGCCTGTCGCCGAGCCCTGCCCCCAGATGTGCACGTGTACCATGCTGGGAGAAGATTCCGCGGGCAAGGAGGAGAGCGGGGAACCGGGGGTGAGGGGAAAACGAGTCGCCTGCCACAACCTGCACACCCCAATCACTAATCTCTCTCAACTACAACCCCCACCCCCGCCCGACACAAGACATCTGTGAGTATCAATGATTATCAGATTATTGGAAAATGTTGTAATTCAATCTGAGGATAATATTTTAAATAAAAATTAATATCCTGAACATTTTACACATTTTAGATATATGCGAATGTGTTGTTATGACAAGGACGTGTCTATATGTATCATGTTTAGGCCCTATAGAACGTCCTTGATTATAGCTTTATTATGATGAAGGGTGAAGAAGGTGGTGAAGTTGGTGGTACCAGAGAGTTGTAATGAGTTTACATCTCCCTGGTGGTATGAATTCTAAATTTAACCAGACGTTTTTGTTCAACACTGTTTAAACTTAATTTATCATGTTTATTAAACAGGATTACAAACATCCACATGGCCACTTTGCTCTCCTTACGTTGATTTGTACTTGGCCAGTATTATCAGATTATAGTAACATTATAATATATTTGTTTATTATTATTACAGAGTGGTTTGTAAGCAGTATGAATGTCACTTCAAACATGAATGGTCGAAACAGAGAACTTAGTTTCAATGCTTACCTTCTTACCTGTTTACACAGCGTTAGCATGGTTAGAGAGTAGTAGTGGTCAAGGTGTAGCGGTCAGCACCACAGCCTGTCACGCCAGAACTCGCCCCCCCCCCCATTCTTGGTATTTACATTCCAAATAAATGTTTTTACCCCCCCCCCCCGGACCGTCGTATAAAATATTAAATATTGTGTGTAAACACTGGTAAACACCTGGTAAAGGCCAACACTTGTCATTTGATTCAGCATCCTCAAGAGGTTCTCCTGGCCCAGTTTAACCTATTCTTGGCGCCTAAACCTTCATTCACAACATGAGACTATCCGGTCGTACCCTGTCTTCTTGTACCGCTGTTTTACCGCAACCAGTATCTCATTTGTCAGACAATTACCCCCCCCCCCCCGCTCACCAATTCCTGGTTCAAAACCCAGTTTAGCTTACCTGCTTACGGGGTGTACAAAGATATATATGGTGTATTTGAATCATTCGCATGAGCGTGTGTGGCTCGTTAAATAATAGACACATTGTGTCATTGTGAGAACGAAGCCTGCAGTACATGATCATATAGCATTCTTTATGTTGATTGCGGCCTGAATGTGATAAACATGATAAACGATGTGGTTGTCGTGGGTTTTAACGGATTGTCTCCACTGTGAATTATCATTCGGCTGTCACATATGACATGACTGTGAATGATGGACCGGCTGATTGCCGCAGCGAACTATCACAACTTCAGTGGGACGTGCTCCACAACGCACTGTCCCATCACTGGTTCATTGCTGGGGCAACGTCTCCGACGTTGCCCCAACAATGAACCAATGATGGGTGTAGTTTAGGACATCTGCCCCACAAATAAAACATGGCCATTCACCATGTTCACCGCGCGACTTTATCGCCAACAATTACACATGATTTGAGGGTGTACAACCCGCGACCCAGCAATTTCTGGTACCAGTGTGTATCCGTGGGAAGTCAATTCAGTCAGCTGTGGTTAATATTAGCTTGTCTGTTTTATAGTATAGGTACCGGTACTTACATGCATACTTATGATGTTAACATGGATAATAAGTGGATGGGAGCACGGTTGGTTACCAGTGGTTACCACAAAAAACTAGCTGTCATGATCAATCAACAATTTAATGACATCATCATCAGTGATCATATCATTGATTCATTTCCTACAGTGATGAGATCTACTTAAAAACCATGTGCAGCAACATCTGGAGATGTTACATTTTCATAATATGCCAGATTTGGTCGCCAAGTTGAAGACTATTTCAAAAAAAATACTCAAAATCGCTTTTTTTGTTTCACAACATGTTTCACGTGCACTGATTCTCCCGATGAAAATACAATGATTCTGTTTTCCTCGATTCTCCCAGGGACTTTCTATATCTCCTCAGTTCTACCATATATCCATCGATTTACCCTCCTTGGTTCTACCATGGAGATAGTTCTACTAAGACTCAGTCCTGTACAAAACATGGTACATTGGTTCATGCATGTGTAGTGATTATGTCCATGACCTGAAGGAATACCGGTACTCCAGCCAAAACGTGAAGCCGTGCCAGCGTTGGCCCAGCATTGTGTCATATCCTGGCCAATGTCTGGTACACGATATCTCATCCATACTTTACAATCTGCCTCGCATATCAACTACAAGACATTCGTTGTCTGGTGCCAACAGTGCCACTATTGTCTTCTTTTTCTCACATTCTTTCTGTACGCCCTCCTGTATACTCCTCTGCAAAGCCAAAAGGCAGTATCTGCGTACTTGTAAAGTTAGCAGATACAACATTTTTGGCCTTACACGGCAGTATACCCAAGCAGACGTGATATATTCCTGATATCACTGGATATTGGTTGCCTAAACAATGTACATGGTTGCCGACCATGTGCGATGTTAGTAGTTATCAATTCAACGTTTCCCAAGCGTTTTTTTATCCTGTGTTATGGCGCAAAGAGATCCATGTGATTTGACAACGCTGAATATACGGTATAGTTGGTATATCATGTAGACTAAGGAGTTTCTTTAATAATGCATGTACATAATCCCGAAGTATCATTCATAATACAGGGGGAGGGGTATTAGCAAATTTTGACAATTCCCTGTTTCAGTTATCATAATTAAGTTTCTAACAATACTCGTATCCTATCATCAGATCATGCCTATTTTATTTCTTAATCAATCTGACAGTTTCAAATTTAATTGTGAATATAATTACATCGTGAAAAACAAGGAAAATGTTCATTTATTTTTCATTAGAAATCTGATTATTGAGCAAAAGTCTCTAACGTTGACCTTGTTTTGAGGTTTACAAATTGACGACTCAGCAGGACAAGGGTTAATTCTATATTCACATATTAGAGACAATGCATGTACTTAGTGCCAATGTTCAAGACTATTCATGGGGGTTCTAAACTGCTGTTACACCATTATTGTAGGTTACAGAATACACACCTGGCACATCAAAGTGATACAAGTTTTATTGGATACATTATATAGGGGGTTTATTGAGGTTAATGCACACATGACCGTGAATAAATAAACTGCCTATATCACCTAGCTATCGACACCACTTTTATTGCCCTGCTCCCATGTCCTGATGTCTCTCACATGCGGAACAAATCATCTGACAAGTTTTTGTGTATTGATTATAATTAAGCCAACTTGTACATGTAATTAGCTTGTTCATTAATCATGTACATGATGTGTTTAAGGACAGTAATAATTTTGTTTCTACATGCTCACTTGAGTATAATTATTTTTAAAAGAAATCCAACACAAATCCTACAATTCTCATGATTTATACTTCAACTGTACTAGGAACAAATGAAAGTTTTACTAAATGATATCCTAAAGATGTCAAATTGTAGATAAATGTAAGCTTATAGTTATATACATACAGTATTCAAATGCTCAGCTGATACAACTTTTGTGTGTTTTTTAATAACTAGTACGTGTTTAACAATGTTTATTTTAAATTTAAAGGGTTTGCATATTTCAATCAGACGAATTTATTCGATTCACAGATTCAGTTAGTCTATGGTCTATTAAATGCATTGAAAATTTGCTGAGAGCATTGTACAGTATGCTGACCAAATTGTTTTTGTTATACAGAGACCTAAGTGATAACTCTCTGACCATCATACCACCTGAGGCGTTCCAGGGTCTACCACTGCTCAACCGACTGTGAGTATACTCATCTCACCCCAAAACTCACTCACCACGCTGGCCCAATGTTGAACCTGCGACTGTGTTTGCTGTATATGTGTGCACTGCTGTGCAAAGGCAACTAACATTATTACCCAGCAAACCCAAAACATTTGTACAACATTTATACAACGTCGGCCCAACGTCTTCGACGTTGGTCCAACATTGTATAAATGTCATACAACTGCTTACTTTTCAATTAAATAGTTACTGCTGTTTGTGTGCAAAGACGTACAGCAGTAACTGTTTACGTTTTAACATGTTTAAGTAAGCATGCACCATGTTTACCAGTTTACTGAAAATGAATGTGTAAATCTGCCTATCAACATGATCAATGTACAGTAATATACATGATAATAATTGTCAATAAACATGCTAAATGATCATTGCTGACAGTGCAAAAATAGCATCAATGGAATGTATTATCATGATTATCTAGAATAATAATATCAGTAAACATGGTAAACTGGTATAGCATATTTAAACTGTTAAAGAGTAGTATCTGCCACATTACAAAGTGACAGATACCACCCTTTCATTATTTCAGGAGAAATGATAACCGATATGTGTGTAGCCGTTAACTGCTACGCTGTCGCAACATTGAGCCAACATAGAATCAATCCACTGTGTTTTCTGAGTATACTGTGTTTTTTATGACTTTTCAATATGCTAGGGCAGATTAACAGCTGCGGGGTGTCCTATTGCTGCTCACCTGTTCTCCCAACGTTTTCATTCGATCACGTTCTTCTCCCCCAAAATTTGGGAGCATCTGGCCACGTCAAACACATCCTGCAGCTTAGCAAATTGCAGGTCTACAATAGACGGCTTTCATATTATGCTGATTGAGTCTAGCATATGACTGTGCATTTGTTTGTAGTTGTTTGTTTTCTGCAGTTGAGATCGCATTATACATGTTATACCTGTATACAATGTTAAAAAATCGTTATAGAGTTGAGATCACCGTATCAGACGAGTTGTTCAAGATAATAATAACTCTCGAAATGAAAAAATCTTGCAAAAGAATGTTGATAATCTGATAATATTCTACCGTGTACTGCAGTACCGTACTCATAGACTCATAGAAACACTACATGTTTAAATTTTTTTTTTGTATTATAAACATGATAAATGAGCTGCTGTAAAATTATCAATATTACCATTAAGCAGAACCCTTTGGTTTTGCAGAATATTTAACTATCATTCATTTATGATTTAATAACTTTCAAAAACCAAGCTTTAAAATCATCGAGGCTAAACCTTCACGCTCTAACCAAGGAAAACAGAATCATGCTGATCTATTTTCCTTGTTCTAACATACGCGATGGTGGGAGTGGAGAAACATCGAATCTGCCTCTCACCCGGTGTGTAGCAAGGTGTGTTTAGATATAGTGTATCCCATGTGCAGGGTCTGAGGATGGGGCGAGAGGCTTACATACACTATCGTAAGACGAGTGTGTGGCGTGCAGGCCATGCCCGTGTAGCATGAGTGAGCTATATATATATATACCTGCCCATTTTACGTTGCCAGACATCTTAGGACTTGACCTGCCCAGAAGCGGACGGTGAGTAGTGGCAGGGAGGGGGTGTCCGTGTGTTTCTTGGCTGCCAGAGTTTGTTATTGAGCCGAGTTACTTGTCGGCGAGTCCGGGCAGCCATCCCAGCAAATCAATGCCGATTTAATGTTGGGTCGACGTCGCAGACGGCGGGCCAACATTAAATCGGCATTGATTTAACGTCTCGTGTGTGCCGGGATGTGGGATCTCTCACACATGGCCGCCGCATGCACTCCCGGCTCAAGTGCCGACTTTGAGGGAACCTGTCCTAGATTTGCACGCTGCTTCCCAGAACTGGGAAGCGGCGTGCAAATTCAGGTACATCTGAAGCGTACATGTATCCGTGTGTGGCGTTATGTGCGTCCTAGTGAATAAAGGTCTTTACAAATTTTCGCCTATAGGCATATACTATTATATGGTGAGAGACTTCAATACAAAACCACATTTTACGTTTGTCAAGTTACCTGGTTACTGTACCCATGGTAACTGGGTGTAACCGTCATAATAATAACTGCCACACTCCATTGTCAACACACAATTTTACGAAATTTTAATTTGTAATAATCAGATTAAATAATATTCAACTAATACTAGCTAAACTGAAACCAAACGGTATAATGTTGCATCTCCCAAGCATTTGCGCATCATGCTCATGAAAACTTAAACATGTTAAATGTTACTGATTAAAGCGATAAATCACGTACATACACTGTACTGTATGATGTGTACAAACATAAATTGTATCGACCATATAGGATATAATTAGGCTACCTGTATACAGTCAGATTGTGGTAGGCCTAAATGTGTGCACATTATGCCAATACATCTTGCCGGTCCATCGACGAAAGAACATAAACTATCCGTGCAGGACAGGTGTGCGTGAATTGTACTCTCGTCAGGACTCGGCAAACACTGTTCACTCGCACCCAGGACTCTCAGGGCTCTCAGAGAGCCCTGAGAGTGTTGGGTGCGAGTGAAACAACAGCAGAGCCATGCTAAATACAAATACAAACACGGAGTTCTCATGTTATTATCTTCGCTTTTTCGCCATAACATATTGTTTCTTTAGGACATGTTCAATAAACCGTTTATTGTGTAGATCACGTACATGTACACATGGTACACAGGTACATGTAGATCTGTTAAAAACCAGCTGCCGAATAGCCTTACCATCTTGTATGCAATAACCACTAACATGGTAAAATTATGTGAAATAAATTCATTGGCCAATATAAATAGATAAGCATGATAAAAATTGTGCACTTTCAAGTAATTAAAGTAGGCCTATATAAATTACGAGAACTTTGTGTATTGATCATGTTGATAAAATTATGATAATTGTACAATAAACATGATAAAACATGTAAAACAAACTGATTTTTAATACATTTTAAATAAATATGAACATTTTAAGCCGATGCGATTATTTTATATAATATATTGCCATCAGTACCATGACTGCGCTGTGCCGCCACGTCGCTATCGTAATATCTGCGCCTACGTCCCAGGGGTCCAAACGCTACATTCAAGTTATGTCCTTGAGACCCCGCTAAATGTTAAAAGGGCTTATCTGTCTGCAGGGGTCAAGGTGTCTTTTGTGACGAAATTATGTGTAGTTATTTTGACAGATAAATGTTGTTTTGACTGCTGCCTGTAGGCTACATCCAATGTTTACATTGTGAACACTCGGTGTAATTACCACAGTATGTCATCAATGCTACCCTGCAAGGACAAACAGGAGTAGATGCTTACTTTTAAAGTAAGCAGTTACTGTTGTTTTCCTTTCCAGGGCAGAGAATTGGACATGCCATGTTGTACAATGCTGACAATAAGATAACAATGTCGGTAGCTCAGAAAAATAAGCTCCTGGCACACTATTCTATAACAGTTTCATATAACACAGTCTCCTCACAAGACTGGTGGTCTTCCATCAGGTTCGTTTCAACAGAATAGCCTATTTTAGGGAGCCAGTTGGTGGACTCCCATGTAGCAGGTCGATCTCCCATATGGACGGGCTCCCACAGCAGGTTCTACTGTACCGTATCATATTTTTAGGCTGGGTGTTTTACGTTCCCATTGACTTGAAACATGTTGGATGTATACTCGTCAATGTAACACATACAGTAACACCGAGTATACATAATGCAAACGCAAGTCTTTGCTAGACTGATTGAGATGGAAAGAGAGACAACTTTCAGATTGATAGCCCTGTTGTGTGATGAAAAACAGATATTTTTCGGAGTGAACAGACTGATTGAGTTATATGTCAGTTAAGCGACTCGCTCTGGCGGGTACGATACTGGTAAAAACTAGTGTATGCCTCGTGGGCTTCTTAGCTAAAGAGAACCGAGATATATATCATGTGTATGAGCAGGAGTTAACCGTCATTTTCTATAATATGTATACCATGATCACCATATATATGCATTTATATATGCTGATGGTGTAGAACCTAACGGTTAACATGGTTAACCATGTTAACATAATTATCTCCATATATATGTGTTGAATAGATATAGCTTCACTGTTCAAAGCTCACTGAAAATTCACAAATTAAAAATATCATGCATATGACTGTTGTAGAATAAGTAGTTAAAAGTTTACGTACATGTAATGTATTTGTACATTTGTAAGTGTATTTTTTTGGATTGGGCGAATTGATATGGAATGACTCAGATAATAATAATTTACTCTTATTGGAACTATATATTGATTTTTAAATCGACAATAATTCGCCTGTTTCTCATTGAGAAATAAATTTCGAGAGTGTTTTGACTTGGCCTGAAGCTAAGTGACAGATAACGGCTTTGCGTTGCGAGAGTATTACATTTCATTGTGTTCGTTAGCTGAAGCGTCACCCAACCTGTCAAACTAAAACGACAGCCTTTTCAGTACATTGTGAGGACCTATAAACATGATAAATCTGACCCTGGGGAACGTTTTCTCGAAGACATGAACCTATATGATAATCGTAACCACATTACCATGATTATTGTCCGAGAATGACAACACTTTTTGGATACTTGAAACATTATTACGTAATAACCTTGATAACCGTGATTACTCGAAAGTTTAATATATAATGTATCACAAATGAGGAAGAAAAAGTTTTCTTGGGGAGAAAAAAGTTTTCTTGGGAAGAAAACTTTTGTTTTTTTCTCCCAATAATAGTTTTCGCTTTACTTCATTTTCTTTGTGCAGGGTTGCACTTGGTGACTACTGTATGTTTGTGTCTAAAATAATTGAATGGATGCTACATAATCATGATAATATATAGATATGATGTGAGATAATCATATTATATACCACTATGATTTTGAGTTTGTAAGATAATAATGTTTTTCTCTCAACATGTTTAACAGTGTATTTCTAAGTATATCCATTTTTCTGTCATTTTCTAAACATGATAAATTCAGGTATTCCCAGCAAAGACGAGTCACCGACCTATTTTTGGATCAATGTTGGTCCTGCGTCTACGACGCTGGCCCAACATTGCTCCCATGGGTGAATGTCTCCTGTTTTCTGTTATATGCCTAATTGCGGTATTGAACGATGTCGCTTACTGTAATTGGCGGCGTATTCACGTGGTGTTGCGTTGCCTGAATAACAATCGTACATAATCATGATAATGTGAATAAAGAGCGTTATTAACAATACATGTGATATATAGATAAACCATTTACATGATTTAGGCGGACGTATACTGTGTGTTTGCATACTCATACTCAGTACCTTGCTCATAGCTCTGATCAATGTATAGTCCTATCGTTGGCGAGGGGGTTGAACGTCGAGTATTTTGTGTATTCCTGAGTTATGGCTCCCACAGCATGCACAGAGCACCCTGGTATATCATGGTATATCCATCGGAGGTTTATGCTTTAACTCACTAAATACAGGTTACAAGTTAAAGTTGAACATTTTAACATGTTTAAGTAAGAATAAATGTCCATGTTCAGCAAAATATATTTATCATTTCCATTTTGCTATACGTGTACATGGTTACTATGTTTAACATGTTTAATACCATGTTTACACTCATTCTCAGTGTTTTGTCTCCGAACAGCTCCGTCTCCGATCTACATGAGGGCAGTGTAGGCCCAGTTTCGTACATGTTGTGCCTAGGGCCTAACTTTTGGCACAGCCCTGACAACGATTATCGTTTCTCCTGAAAATAAAGTCGATTACAAAGTTTTAGGATCTCTTCTTTAGCATGATTTTAAATGTTATATTTACCAGAACACTGGACGACAGCCAGCAGTTCATAATTATGATGTAACGCGATATGCCATGGTCAATGACAAGTGTATTTATTTCAAGCAGTTTTTCTTGTCTTTGTGATTATAGTATTATTGCGTTTACAACAGTATCCCATAGCTTCGTGGTGAAGTCTTGATTGAATAATTTATTGTTGCTTTCAGACATAATTGCTTTATGAATGTTTAATTACAGTGTTGCTGTTCACTTCTTTACTTGATACGACACAAAACATGGGAGCACGGCCGAACACCGCGACATCGTCTGCTATTTTCAGACGACAGATACATGGTTTTCTCATTAGTCCCATTAAAAACTATTGTTGAATGAAATGAAGTCATTTCAAAAGATATGTTTCATGAAGTAGACCATGTGATCACCCAAGAAAAGTAGAATCAGCTCAGTTTATTTTTTTTTAATTACCTGAGTTAGTAATGGCGCTTGCTTAACAATGTTCACACCAATAACTTTAACACCAAGGAACGATATATTTAACTTTTTTTCCTATACAATCACATGAATACAATACATTTAGTAATTATGATAATATTCCTCTTTGTTTCAAAAACTGTACTGATTTTAAATAACTGTACTGATTTCAACATCAAAACAATATTGGGTGAACATTTCGTGTTTGCTGCATAGCATTGATCAGCAAATTATTACGGACGATTCGGGTCCTTTTATCATGTTTATCTCTGGATATGTCGGTGTGTACATGGTACAGGTACATCACAATAAGATGTGTATACTACTGTATAATTCCAGTGACATGCGTGCACACACTCACACACGCTGGACACTTCATGAATGGCGTGTGCCAGTTATGTCAATGGG
This sequence comes from Flabesymbios commensalis, assembly GCA_964017125.1. NCBI lineage: Eukaryota > Metazoa > Annelida > Polychaeta > Terebellida > Flabelligeridae > Flabesymbios > Flabesymbios commensalis. The sequence goes on along the minus strand of OZ024912.1, from coordinate 39,481,914 downwards.
GATGATAGGTGTTGTGGCACGTGTCTGAATATGCATAGAAAATATTGAATCAATTACCCTATGTTGTCTCAATATTGTTTCACCGTCTACGACGCTTGTCCAACTATAAACCCAGATTCAGGTAAACGATAAATACATTCGATATTTTGGCATATAAAGCTGTTTGATAAATGCCAAGTAGCCATGCTTTTATATTGTTTAAATAAAGCAGTGATTTGCAAACCAAAATAAGCACTTTATGCATGTTATCAGAAACGCATTCTCTCTCATGCATTTCTGATGGTATATACTAGAACATGGTGTATATCTATGTGTTGCTGTTTTTTATCCTAATACTGCCTAGTATTTATAAGATTATCCTATTCCAACAAAGAAGATACATTAATTAAATGCTGGTTCAATGTTGGGTCACCGTCTTCAACGCTTTCCTAACATTGAACCAGAATAGAATCAATGTATCGTGTTTGCTGGGATACCATGTGTTTTGGTACACATACATGATATACCATTGATTTGTGTCACCGCCACTCGCATTCATAATTTGGAAATTATGTCGGCATTTTCTGAATCAGATCTTAAGCATGTGATTGGTCCAGATGATCATCTCGACCAATCACAAGCCTAAGCGAATCTCTTTGAAAATACCCGACTTCTAACTATTTATCTTTCCCTCTGTCATGCTATAAAGACTTCATTGTGCCCCATTAGCAGCCAATGTAAGCCTGCCCTGCTCAGTGATTAGTGCCAATCAGATGTTATGTCCATCAAACTATTTTTACCATAATATAAACACACGATGGGCTTAAAAAAGGCAGAAGCGTGCAGCTTTGATGCCATATGGTGTATACAATTCCAATATTTAAAGGCATGTGAGTAATTTTTTTGTTGAACATTAGTATTTCAATTTTGTTTTTTTATATTTCTCTCTCTCAGTCAAATCTTGTAAATCATATTTTTCTTTTGAGAGTTCAAAGGTGGCACGCACGCGTACCAGAGACTGCTAACATGTAGCGTGAGATTACAAAAGTACTCGATAACCCCAAACACATTCCAACAAAACACCAGACTTTCAACCAATGCTGGTTTAATGCCGGGCCAGCGTCGGAGACGCTGGCCCAGCATTAACGCAGCATTGGGTCAAAGTCCTGCGTTTGCTGGGAGGCGGTCGCCAATACTATCTCATCGCTTGAAAGAAACACTCCATGAACAGCGTCCGTCAGTGGGCTGTGTTTGGAACATAAACATGGTGTACAGTCACATTATCTGTACATTTGTTTTCTTTCTTGTGATGATAATTACCCACATAATTATACAATACATGTATGGATTGTGTGTAGAACTTTTTGAATTTATTTATGATATTTTGTTGTACATGTAAATAAGATTTTCTAAATAATGTGTTTTCAAAGTACACATGGTACACATGATACAACTCAAAATTGTCTAGCTTCAAAATATGTATTTATCATGTTTATTATCGTGCCAGTGTGGTAAATATGACAAATGACGCATCTCTATGAAACCATTGACGTCCGACATACATGATATACTGTACTTCGGGATAGTCGCAGCATAATATTTTTTGTTTTATGAATATGTTTAATTGACTGAGAAATCAAGAAATATCTTTCATCATGATGGCTAATGTGAATAATACTTTATCATGTTTATTAAAATGTTAGTCCTACTACCTGATTACGTTCTAATCATCTTGCTCATCTTTGTTCAAATCGCGCCGCTATATATTTTAGTTGATCTACTCTTACATGACAAATAATAAGCCGACCAATCATGTTTTTTTAGTCACGTTTGCACGAAGGTTAGGGTTACATTTATAAGCCTCCTTGGTATTCTGTCATATTCTACAGCCCTGACCTCCAATGTTTCTATTTTCAACATTATATTGGTTTTAAGCTCTTTGAATATTATTTAATTACTTTGTGAATATTACCGTGATTACTGCGAGATACAGCAGTATTTTTTATCATATCATATCCCAATCATTGATACACCGGTAAGCATGAGATGCTCAAGCGATGTTATTTTTTATGTTAGTCCAGCGTCACTACGCTCGCCAGGGCAGCATCGGTTCAAATTGTTGCGTCTGCTGGGAAATCCGTGTCTGCCCTAGCGAGATAAGGGTGCGCGGTCATCACACATCTGTCTTGTCAACTATGTTGATTTGTCTTTGAAGATGACCGCCGCTTTTATGACTTTTATCATGTTTAGTGCCTTGACCCTTCACATGGTGGATTCCTGGGAAACAGGAGGCGCTAATCCAATGTTGTTTTAATGTTGGGTGAATGCCTCGTGTTTGCTGTCAAGATCATCATAATTACAGGATTTTCTCCAGATATCCCTATTTAAATAATTCACCATTATTAAAGGTGACAATGACACTTTATGTTGTTAAAGTAAAAAAAATATACGTTTATTTTCTAATATTAAACATGATAAAGAATATATTTTTGCTATACTGCATGTATATGCACATTTGAAAATGATATGTGTGTATGGTTTCTCTGACAAGACCAGCTGCATTTGTTTAGACCTTGTGGAGACCAGAGTGTTTGAATAAGAAGGTGCTAAGCTAATAAACAGCTGTCCATAAGTATTTACACATGGATGACCTTGAATTTCTCTGTACACTTGACCTCTAATGAAAGGTCACGTGTATACATCAAACTGATATTGCATCGAAATTACATGTAGGTATGTATTTTATTATATTTTTTTTGTTTCGTTGTCATAGAAGAAAAAGTCGGTAATCAGGTGATGTGACTAGTGACTTCAATTGATCATGTTGATTGTGCACGTGAATCTATAAATTACCATAATCTTCATGTCCATGTACTAACTATGATTGAGGCATAACATCACATAAACATGATAAAGACGAATACTAAACTAAAAACATTTTACACAATTTGAGTGATTTACAGGTGTATGTGTTTTTCGCACATCTGATCAAATTAGATTTGTATTCTCAGAGAGCGGTTTAAATTGTACATGCGAAGATTACATGCGAAGCGTTACATTCAGTACGACTTAAAAGTGAGCAGATGTCATAACTAAAGATTGACATCTTCGTATTCTTATTCTAATATCACTAAATCATCAAATCCTAGATTTAGCCTACTATACTCATGATACTGCCGTGAAAAGCCTTTTGAATTTTGAGTAGTATACATGTCATGCACAACTCAAAGAAATGAAGAACCTAAAAATAATAATAATTGTATTATCTGGTTATCTATTGAAGATGAACAGTGACTATAATAGAGAATCCTTGAAAGAGTTCTCCATGTTATAGCCACTGATTATCATATAGAACAAATCTTTGAACCATATATAAGGCTGGCCAGTCGTTAAGAATACAGAAAGCTTTTAAACTTTTAATTAATCATCTGAACACAATGTCATGCAGGCGGTGCTCTTCAACTGTTACAGAACAGTGGAGGTGTTAAAGCGCGACTTTTCAAGTGCGACCAACCACATTCTTTGCCGATCCCCCATCGCGTAGTTGTGACAAGAAAAATTAGCCCATGGTGATAAATTGAAGAGGCACAGACAGGGTTCCGCATTGTTCGTACTGTGGGCCTGGTCACAACAGGGAAAAGCCCGACAAACCAGTGAACATCCACCGGACACACGACGTTGTTGCGACGTTGAATCAGCGTCAATGACGTTGATTCAACGTCGCAACAACGTCGTGTGCCCGGTGGGCAGAGCGGGGGATGAACACGGGAGAGTATTGTGATGAACACCCAGGAGTACGACCCCTACCGAGCTGTTGCTAAACTACCGGCGGGGATTTCCGCTTGACATTTGAATCTTTATTTACCGAAAATTAATTATTTTTATCAGATCTAATTATATGTCCAGAGTAAAGCATAATAATTATTTTCTTGTAAACTATAGTATTATTTTCATTAAATTGTGAGGATTGACATAGTTATTTCCCTTGGCGGTGATGTGTTATATTTTGATGAAAAATATTTGTATTATAGTTATTTTAGTGTAAAAATGGTTAACGATTAACACTCTCAATTGAACTTTCACACCACACCGCACCATGCAATACGATCAGGTTACGACACAAGGCACGCGGTATTCCTCCTTCTAACTGATTTGATGACGCAAAGCCCCACGGGGAGTAGCAAATTACAATAGAAATAGTGACACATGGGAGTTAATTAGAAAATCGTCTTCTATCTACTTATGTCAAGTAAACTCAGGTGTATTCTATAGTAAACAGGTTACTGTAAATCTTCAATGTAGGGCATAGTCCCGGCTTCGGGCTTCCTTCTGTGAAGTTCTGTCGCGATATTACCATGATTGTGCAGAAAGCGACGTAAAGCAATATGTATATGAATCCCAGATATGGATGCGTCTCCATTTTATTATTCAATGGGTCTAAGAATGATAATGTGATATAACCTTCAGCATGTCCACCGCAATGACTCTCGATCATTGATCTTGCTCATGGGTGAGAATGAAACTTTGTGCATAGCTAATGCTATTTGAAATATCACGCATTGGCAGAGCAATTTTAGTCTGCGAAACTTTTGTTCTTGAGATGCAATTTTGCTCTGCGTCCTCAATTCCCTTTCTGAAGGGTACACAGCGCAATCTGAAATTCCAGTCGCTCCGAAATATCCAGCTCGAATGTTTTAAGGATTGAAGCAAACGTGACCAGTTGTCACCACGGTCATGGGAAGACATAAAAACGTGTACTTTAATTGATTGACATGTTGCCTGCGTTCTGTTTTATATTACCACCGTGTCCTGGAGGATGAGAAACAGAAGTTGAATTTCAAAAATCCACGGATCACTTACGTCCTAATGATGAAGCACGAAACACTGGCCCAACGTTGGCCCCTTGCTGCACCGACGTTTTTGACGTCGGTGCAGTAATGGGTCAACGTTGGGCTGACGTTTATTTGTTTTGAATCTATCAGCCATCCATCTAACATAAATAGCCTGTCTGCAGTTTCTCAGGTAAAACCTTACACAAGATTTTATCACGGTATTTTCGCTGAAAGCTGATATTTCCCACGACGTATTTGATCTGCGTGAATGATGCATAGCTCGGATATTTGATAATGGGCCTGATTTGTCGGTGTCTGATTGTACGCAACACACATTCATAAGTAACATTTTTGTAAGGAATGTAATAACACAGTACGTTAGTTACTGCCTATCTATATAGCGATATTACGGTATCCACACACAAAAAAGTATAATTAATTTTCTCGTCTCGTTTTCGTGTATGTGTGCACTTTATTTTAAAAGAAAAACGGAGTCCAGCACTGGATCAAACTTGATCTTAAATACGAAATGAGTTGTATCATGTGTATATTTCCCTGATTTTACCATATTTATTTTTCAAGATTAATTTTAGTTGTGTTTTCTCTGTTCATCAACGGGAATTAAGGTGCATAAGTACGTATACATATAAGTTCCACAATGTTTTTCGAGAAAATTGTATGGTACGTACTATCAAGTACTACGTACTACCTCCTTGGTACTAGTAAGTGCCCGATGTCGCAGACAAAATACATGATCACGGTTCTGGCATGTTCGAAACTTGACAGTCCCACACGGATTCGCGTTTCAGGATCGGCGTTCAGGATCAGACAGCTTACGCGATCCAGAAACTTACTGGCGGCACAGCATGTGCTATCCCCGCTGACGACGCGAAACTTGAACCTGTAGTCGGCTATATCCTGGGCCAGTTGGCCCAGAATATAGCCAACTATGGGTTACCATCTATTATTTGCTGCCAACCCACCAAACACGAGATATTGTACTAATGCTAATTTATTGTTGGTCCACCGTCTACGACGCTGGCCCAACATTAAATCAGCATTGGTTCAACGGCTCGTGTTTGCTGACATGACGCATCCAGTACACCTGATGCCACGGCGAACTGACATAAGAGCCCTAGCAGCTTCACCCCCCCCCCCATTAAAAACAGTTCTCCTGACGATGCCCAGATGACGCTTATTCATCGCATTTTTACTGGGAATATAGATCTATGGGGAGAGATAATAACTAGAGAGTGTAGTAATAGATTGTAGTAATAGATCGCGATTTACTCTCTCGAACAGTTTTCTAGCATTTGTTTACATGCAGATTTGTGCTCTGGACTGGTGTTTTGCGCACAGATGACTACAATTAAGCGATGTGATCAAAATCTGTCAAATGAGGTGGTCACGCATATTTAAAAGTAACATAACGATCCACTTCACGAAAAGGTGAATGTCTAATAACATTTCCTATTGAGAAAAAATTGAAGCATTCTTTTTTTCAAAACATTACTTGCAACTCGACTACTTTGTTGTCGATTGACGTAATTTAACAGGTAATCAGGTGATATTTTTTCATATAAAATTATTAAACTAATTGTATTTCCGTTTGCTTTTCCAAATGTTTGATCATTCTTTGATTGATCAAAAGTTTCACCAATTCCATTGCTTCACCACGTTATGCTAATTTCTACATATCAACAAAATACATTTAGGAATTTTTTTTACGTCACTCACACTGCTTTCACTCTTATCTGTCCACGTTCACTCGTCTTGAGAGATATAAAACATCAGCACTCTACGCGACGCACGAATAATATTCGTGTGCGCCGATTATAGTGTTAAACTGTTAAAGAGTGTAGCCTGGTGTTAGTTCACCCGTGTGACCTTATAGGCTGGCGTTGAGGTCGTTGGTGCGGCAGCCCAGTAGAGTACATGTGATGAATGAAGATTAATTGGTGACGTTAGCATCAGATAGGAGACTCTGTCGCCCCAACGCATGTTCAATAGTGTGCCAGCGTCTTCGACGCTGGCCCACTATTGAACATGCGTTGGGCATCTCGTTTTTGCTGATTTGGGAGGCTATGCGCAAACGTATCCGGAACTGACGACCGGTATGCCACCTGGCGAGCCGCGACGGATGAATGAACAAACGAGCGCTAGATGGCGTGAGCAACTGCGGGGCGGTGAAGAACGAACCCACTGAGCTCAGCAACGATGGCCCAACGCTGCGCCATGTCCAGGGGAGGAGCCATATCCAAGGGCCAGGTGGATGCGAGGTGAAAAGTTGACGTTTACCTGTAAAATTTATATTGAGTTCCATTCAAAATGGCGCTGCTTTTACTCGCCTGTCAGCTCATATGAAGATACATCTCAATTCGACCGCCCATCTTTCACCGTTTTGTTGGCGAAATCAATCACTCAATGCTGTCTATAATCTGGCACTCATTACTCATTTTTTGAGCTATAGCTCATGTAGATCATACCATGGGGTTTCTATGTAGTTATTTCACTGTCTTACTTCACTTTACCACATTTTTACTGTCCTTTTATTGAATACGAAGTCTAATATTTTGCTTGGGTATTATTACGCTCGGCTACCCCCCCCCCCCGTTTGTCGTTATCCTACGAATTTGAACAGTTTGGGTCACTGTATATGTGTTCACCAAGGAAAGATATCGGCCGCAGCGGAACTCGAACCCGGTACCCCCGGGCTCTGAGTCAACCACGCTACCAATGAGCTATCCGGGCGCCATGTATAAACCTAAAGGGTTTTTTCAATTTGAAATCATCATAAATGTCTCGGATAGCTCTTTCCGCTTCATTTGAATACATATGCTATGGGTCTACGACCACTATGAATATTTTATTTTTTTCAGTGGGGGGATCGTCTGTAGACTTAGGAATCTGACGTCTACAGACGATCCCCGCGCTGTAAGAATTAGGACGCTAACTGAACCTGTAGACATGGTATAGTTTCATTGAAAATATATTCTCTGATGATCTTATATTCACCATATCGTCGCCTCGGAGCTAAAGGATCCTATCTGACACTCGTTAGAGTGGCAGATAGGATCCTTTAGCTCCGAGGCGACGATATCATTATTAGATCTCACCAAAATGGTTAGATATGGGGTTCAACTCTCTCTCTTCACTATGTATATTGTATGGTAATGATCTGGACACTATATACTACAACAGTATGATAGGAAAAGAATGTTATCCTTGTTACTTGAGCTATTTAATACGACAGGTCTTTTTGGGTGCACACAGCCGCTTTTGTACGCACCACATCATAAAATAGTCAGAGACAGAGATAACGTTCTTACATCAGACCATGCAACCTACTTAGGTTTCTCCCAAATTCTGTCTACACAAAGTGTTTGTTGTCATCCATGTCTGTTAAGTGTTTGTTCATTATGTCATTTTCCTTGATAGGCCTACATGTACATTGCAGTAAGTGTTTTGGTTGCAGCTCGACATCATCTTGAATATGGTTCGATTTGGTGACATTATTATTAGGTCCCCTAATAGTGACTGGCACTGTCATCATGTGATTTTCTTCTAAGATATATTCACAGAGTCAACGATCATGACGATTGCTCTATATATATATATGGCGTGAATCAATAATGATGTGTTTAAAATGGCTGGCAGTCAATCCCGGGTGTGTTCATCAGTCTTCGCTGCCGCCGTATGCAAGGATCTGTGAACGCAATATCTCAATAACCACTACTTATCTGAATCGCTCGTGATTCTGTATGTAGGCACTTCCTGCTTGGCCGCGAGATGAAAAGGTTTTGGTCGCAGTTCAGCGATTTAAGTCAATGACAATTTTTCTGATATATGCAGCGAAAACACTTTTCTAGTTATATACATTGTAGGACGATTTATCAATACACAAAAGACATTACTAAGAGAAATGATGAAGCCGTATTTTGAATATTGTTAATGGTAATGAACATGATGAAGTTTGACTTTTATACTGGATCGAGATGACGTCTCTATCTCCTATAATTGGAGTTCTATCTTCAGATCTTGGGCTAATATTGGGCTTATGTCTAATGAAAGATGCAGCACAATATTTCTAAATATAAATGTATTTATTCATATTCGTTTATTAAAATGACGGATAATAATTAGTCGTGCCATTCACGCAGGACATGGCACTCACACAATAACACCACAGCTTATTTTAATTACCTAGTGATTAATTCATACCATTTTAATCACGACCTAGTTAGTACCACATACTCCGAGTTGCAATCGAAGAAAAACATTCTGGACCTCATAGAGAAAATCTGTTGAATAATCATTTCTGAAATCCTCCATAATCATGATAATATAAGGCCCCACCTCGTCTGATAACAAAAACGACAGAAACGTCCCTAAACAGTGAAAATAAAAAAAATCCGAGAACAACAGCCATCATGATAATTATGTGGAAATACCCTAGCTATTTTTGTCAGATCATGTGCAGGAGAACATGGAAATATTATAAGAACAGCATTGCAGCTTATTTTTAAATAATTTTCAATCACGACTTAGTTAGAACCACATTACAGGCACTCGCAAGTATGACCACGTGTGACATACACCGGCTACCAGGTCAAATAGGGGATAAAGTATAAAATTATACTTATTACCTATCGAGCACTAAATCGGCTACCACCAAATTACTTGCGTGATTTGCTGCAGGTCTATCAACCAGCAAGACCATTGCGGTCATCAGGGGACCTAAGAATTGTAGTGCCTCGGACCCGTCTCAAATCTTATGGGGACATTCTCAGTAAAGGCTCCAAGTTTATGGAGTTGCCCGCCGCACCCGGCCCACCCGCCGAGACCGACCATCCCCGAACGACCCCCCGGGATTATATGCAAACTCATTTTGCTTATTATGTTAGTGTACATGTATGTTATTTTTACTATTGACATGTACAGTATACCTGTATACATGGTATATGCGATATATGTTACGAGAACATTCTAATCAACATGATCAACCAACGCAGCGAAAAACGTAATAATCAGATAATTGTCCTATTAACAGAATAATTATATTGGTAATATCCTGTAAATAAATGTAGATAATTGCACTATACCAAGATCATCTATAGAATTGATATTGGCTATCAATAATCTTTCTCTTGCTCGACATGCAACAGTTTATTGGAAAACTTTATACGTAATTTACGCAGTGCCGGCAACACATAAAACATTGACCCGATTTCGGGGTAAAGTTACGCCACGGTCTGCGACGTTGACCCAGCTTTAATTCAACATCATATAAACGTCTTGCAATTGCGGGACAGGGTGTTTTTAATTGCTAACAGCTGCAGCCCTGTAGTATTTTTTTCTCGCTTGATTTATCATCAATTTGCATGTGAGGAACGATTACACAACACAACTAGTCAATAACTGACGAAGCGAGGAAAGCCAATTGACTGTTCGCGTGGTGTAACATTTTTGCCAATTTTAGCATGCTATAATGGCCTGACGCAAGATAAGACGACATGTAATATCTGAAAGCGGTTTATAGTTTTAGACATAACTGATTATGGTAATGTCATGGGAATGAAAGAAAGTACGTGTATGCTGTGAGTATATTAGTTCAAGCGTCCGGAATATTGCTCATTTGCATCCCATGTCAGAGAATGAGTCGTGTTTTTTATTCAAGCAATATGTCATGTATCTCTTCCATCACTTTATTGTTGGAAGTTCCTCTGATCCGATTCGTATTTAGGCATAGGCATACATGTATGCCTACCCAGCATACACGACACGTTGTAACAATGATGTTTTTAATGTTGGGCCAGCGTCGCAGACGTTGGGCCAACATTAAAACATCATTGTTTCAACGTGTTGTATTTAATGAGTATCAGCAAGAAGCTGAGGAAAACACGTTATTATTATTATTAATAACTGTCTACCAGTCTACTGGAGTATGTGCTTATGATGTGATTATGTTATATATCTGTTTTGAATTTGGTTCATCATAGCTAAATACAACTAAGCCACTTAGTTCTCCAGTAATAATTGTGGCACTGATAAAATAGCTTGGAGCTTATTTAATGAATAGCATGTTGCATTCTGCTGACAGCATACACGCTATACACGCGTTCTTTAGCATACAAAGATCTGAAGATCTGGAAATTGTATGCAACATGCAATTAATTCAGCGAGATTGCTCTACGCTGGGATAACTTCCGATGCCAGCGAGTGGGGACTATAGTTAAGTATCCACATAGAGAACGTGGTTGTGTTTGCTCTAATCAGCACTGGATATTGTCCGCGGGGAATGGGACTGCTAGCAGGGATCCAATCAACCAGCAAGACGCCAGCAGCTGCATTAGAATTAGCGAGCAATGCAAATCCGCTAACAAGGTTATTCCGCCAGACCCTGCCATCAACTGGATTAGGCATCCCCTCTCCGTGTGTGCTCTTCTGTACTACTCACCGACGTTTGATGGATGGAACACTGGCCCAGCGGTGGCGGCATGTTGGACCAAAGTTGGTCCAACATTCTGCCACTGCTGGGCCAGTGTCGCCTTGCCCCATCAGGTCAGACCATCAGACCACCGGCCGGTAGCAGACAACTGGATGGATGAAGATGGGCCAGTGTCTGCATTTGCTGATCATGTACAGGACAATCAAATAAACCCGCTGTATCACCATGAAGTCACTTTTAATATTGTATCACTATACATCGTATACATAGTATCAGAAATTCCTGAACATGCATTTCTGATGGTATATATAGATCGTGGTTTCGTCAGATCAAGACATTATGCCGAACTAATATCAGACTTTAGTCCGATACTCATAGCGAACAGAGCTACTAGCCGGTTGTTTTGTTGATTCCAGGTACATCCAATTTAGCACTTTACACGGAGCTATAAAATAATCACATATCATATTTGAGAACAGGCTATTTAGCCGACTCCCATGGCATTGAGTAATTCATGTCACAGGAAGGTACGATCACGGCATAACTCTGTGGTCGTGGCAATAATGTAGAATCCAGGGCCCAAACATGATTTACAAAAGCCGAGATGCTATCACCGAAAATAAAACCTAAATGTGCCAATGGCACCATATTAATGGTTGTGGCATTGTTCTTGACTACCATTTTTTCCGTATTCGTATCAGCATTCTTGTTCAACATGTTCAGTTGCATCTGCACCAGTTCAGTCTCCGCAGCTCAAGATTGCGTGCCGCAAATCACATAACAGAGTGAAGATGGTTCAGTTGCTTAATTGAATTTATTCTTATATTTAGATCCTTTTCTATACACATGATAAGTAGAGCAGTATTAACTGAATGAGTTGATCATTAATGCATTGCTTGCTTCTTATCTTCGTATTAACATGATTAAGTGACAGCACTTGGGATTGACTCTCTCGGGTCGTTAGCATGATTAGTGGGACACTTACCAATAACCAACAGGCGGCAGTTCATCAAACTCAAACAGTCTCGACAGCATCCATTCATAATTAATATGGCAGAAAAATAGCTTGTACTTATATTTGTCGAACCTTTATTTGCGTCGTATATTCACGAGTGAATAAATAACTGGTGTCCATGCAAGTTTAACTCTGAAGTCGTTTTAGATTGGTTCGATCAAACCACTGTTATTTTGAATGAAATGGGTGTTTAAATATCAAGATTTGTACAAGTTTGGTCGCAAATTAAACAAATATGAATACTTTTCAGCCACTTGAAGTTGTTGGTGATAATGTAAATAAGAAAGGGGAAAAGATTTGATTGTAGTGGAACATATGTGAGTTTGACAGCCAAAACAAGAAGATTAAGATTTCATTTATCACTTTGCTAACAGTTCTAAATTATCAGTTTGTCAGAGTGTCTATTCAGGATAACCAATAATCATTTAAATTTTTCAGCGTATAATTCGCTTTGTGAGCTTCAGGCGACGTGTTTAATGTTGGTCCACGGTCTGCCGGCTATATAATATGAGTTCTCTCTATCATGTCTATGAGCTTGCTTGCAGAGGATTCTGCTGGATTCCAGCTGTTATAATGGCACGGCAGCACAGACGAGTCTGTTGGCATAGTCTGATATAGTCTCCATCATTCAGTCTGCATCAGAACTACCATCACAGCTCATCCGTTCTCGCAGTGTGTTCTTATTTCATCAAGCGATGTAACATGTTTGATGAGAATGAGATAAAATACTTCAAATTATTGACCATTCCTGCACATGTCTTTACAAATATTCATTTTAATTTTTGACGCTTAACGCTATCATGGCTATATATCGTTTGCTAAATATGCTAACATGTAATGCTCGCCATTGTTTTATAGCTAGATTTTTGGTTGTTTCGAATTCACTTGTAAATAAACTTGGATACATTTATTGATTTTTTTTCCCAGTGTATATACATGCATAGAATTACTTGCAACCATGGGACATTGAAACATTACAAAATTATAACAAACTCAAGTAGGAATGACCTGTTGTATTTACAATAATATCGTTAATGCTGTAGGTGTATCACATTCCATATTGAAGGCGTGAATGAGCTTGAAAGAAGTAACTTCGCTATATCCGTTATCAAATTTGTAAAAATGTTAATACAAAATATCTATACATGTGTATCGGGATGAGAAGGGTTTGTGCATTATCCTGCGACAAATGATATCGTCGCCTCGAAGCTAAAGGATCCTATCTGCCACTCTAACGAGTGTCAGATAGGATCCTTTAGCACCGAGGCGACGATATGTGTTAGATGTAACAGAGGCAATGCAGGCTGAATCGATGATGACACTATGCTGCGCTGTCCATCAGGGATAAACCCGTGAGGGCATTCAACTCATGAATCATTCCTGTAAATGCCGTGTTTCCTGTAAATACATTGAGCAGCCTGACTATCTGACCATCAGCCCATATAGTATTCATGTCATGTGTATGTGCCACGCTTGGGTCATTGATGTTCTGCTTTCCAAGGTGGCGCTTGTCAGTAGGAGATGTACAGTAGACATTGAGGTGTAATTATTCATAATTTATGATCAACCATGTCTGTTTATTAATTGAATTATGATTATTTACAAAACTAAAAAATATTATATAAAACGATACTGGAAATATTAGCAATATCCACAGTGTGAAGAACAACATCAGTATTTAGTCTTGGACATCCCTAGGGTCAATGTCCGATTGGATGATGATGTTGGCTGCTTGTGAATACGTAATGCCTTGTTGCCCACGCAGATGGTCATCCTATTGCCGGACTTCATGTCTATTATGTCGTATTCTATTGTGATGCCTAGAAGAGAATATCATATAGTCATAGAATCTATAGAATCATAGTGTATAATCTATTTTCTATTATGACGCTTTCTTTTATCTGTCTCATTATGCTCTCAACTTTCATTTTTGATTGGGGTGTGTGGTTTTATAAATTAGTCGAGGTCTGAATTTTCCTGATTTTAAAACTAGTTTTACTGTGAGATGTTTACGGTGGAATAATAATCTGAATTTGATCAGATACTTATTCAACATAAGTTAGACCTATGTTATTACCCATACACAGCAGACAATAACCAATACTGCCGCACAAAAGCAAACAGCAGTAGCTGCTCACTTCAAGAGAGCAGTTACTGCTATTTTCTTTTGCACCATTGCCGACATGATAGATTACGGCCGGTCTGGGCCCCTACATGTAGCTCACGATGCATATCTGGCGACGCACGCATTATCAGCAACTTTGCTGAATATGATGAATATGAATGTATCCATGGATACAAAACACGGCATCTCTATTCAGGCAATATATTTTGTATATTGGAAATACATCAGATTTATTCACGGTGTCGAATTCTACTTTAAAACGCACATTTCTTGTATAATTTACATTTGTGTTCATGTTGTAGATTATACCATCATTTTGGTGGTATTTAATCATTGAATTTGTTTTTGATTTTGATTTTTTATTCAATTTAAGCATGTTAATTGATGATTAATAATATTATTGTATTTCTTCACCCGCATAGTTAAATATAGGGGTGTTATTGTGTTTGATTTGGATGAGGAGACATTGCTGTCGTGGACAATCACATAACCATGGTAACATCTATACATTGTTACTTATAAATTGGAATTATTGAAGTAAAATATTGGAACACTTCATTGTATTCTATATGCTCTATTCTGCTGTGGATATTATATAAAGTGTACGCGGCAATACTCCAGACCTATCCCGCAGTGCTTTCCACGGCGTCTATATGGCCTCCACGTCTGCGTTCTGTCCGCCTGTTGCCCTTGCACATGGCAGCCTCCACCCCGTGTCACCCCTGTGAGCAGTTGCAGCCGCAGTCGCCAGGGTGCGCTCTGAGTCGTAAGTCGCCGTCACCTCTGACCTTGCAGACGTGATTGGTTCGCCGGGACCTCAGCTCAGGTCCAATGCCTGGCCAACGAAGTCGTTGGCCCGGCATTGGACCTGCGCTGAGTGGATATCTTCTGATCCCGTGGACGCCGCCATGACTGTCCCCTGTCTGTCTCTCTCAGATCCATGCTGTCTGGGCACGCGTAGGGATCTGCCACTGGATGACCACGCGGTGATAGAGGGCACTGGCTGGCGGGAGGCGGACATGCCCGATTGGCAGCAAAATGTACTTTATCACGACAGAATAGGACAATAAAATATAATTGACCACACTAATCTACAGCAGAGCATCTTGAAACCTGCAGTAGTGGAGTCACCACGCAAAAACATATTCTGTTATATCACGATATACCTCGGACTGACCATATACTTTATGTATATAAATGTTTCACCAGATGATTCGTAAACCTAAACGTGAACTCGTCGAGGTAGCAGTCCCGAAAAAAATCACTATTATGTTTTAAATACACGTGTTATACAATATAATTTAGGAATACATTTGTTTTCTTTTTCAGTCTTTTTAAAATCGGGCATGCTGCAATACAAGAGAATTCGATCACAAGAAAAGAACGGAAAAAAACAATGGTGGTCGAGTACAAAATGTCTGAGTCAACCCCTGCCTCAGAGAATATTTGACCCCAGTCCCCCACCCTCCGGCCAGGATCGGTAGTCTGCATTAGTTTGACTCTTTAAGACCTTATAAAATTGACATTCACACCCACTTGAAGTTGTGTCTAACAGATTTATCAAATAGGAGGCCAAGTAAATTTTACTGAACAAGATGCATTTCAGACTTTGCAAATGAAATAGGTTATTCAATGTTTTAGTCATGATTGGCCTTTGAAAAAATTTACATAGATCTGTAGCCTCAGATTGGACGAGATGGCCATCTCTACCAATCAGAGGCCTCAGATGCCTGGTCATACTAAAGGGAGAAGACCAGTCCAGGACCTTGACCGATGATCTCTGCCCCGCGTGTCTGATAGGTCGTGGTTATCACTGCGCTGTGAGACCCATTGTCTGTCTGAAGGGGTTTCCTAGACCTACCACAACACTCCCCCCCCAATTATGTTTTAATGTTGGGCCAGCGTCAAAGACGCTGGCTCAACATTAAAACATCATTGGGTAGATATCTCGCATCTTTTGGGATCCAGACGGGATCCCGTACGCAGTATCTACTCCTGGCTCGCCCCCCCCCCCCTCCCTCAGTCAGTCTAATCTGATCAATGTCATGATTGTTACCATGGTAACGTGCGTCGCCTAGAAATTTCTCACACAGAGATGTGACAACAGAGCTTGTTACCAGAGACTGTGGCGCAATGTTAGCCAAGTATTCAATCAATTTATTCTAAAGAAGACGCAACTAGTCACATGCAGCTTGTTGCGCTCAATTGAAAGCCATCACAATATGTTGTTTGCGCTCTTTCGAAACTGTGGTAGTATGCCGGTATGGACAAATAAACATTGATAATATGTCAACATATAAATATGTATGTCTATTCCTTTACATAATAATGTATATCTGTATTCATGTCTTTCATGTCTTTACATTGTACATGAAACACTATAGACAAAATCACAAAGAACGGCGATAGGGCTATCAGTTGTTTCATGTGCGTCTTGTCATCTTATCAAATCAGTAGGCCTACGTTGCTTCAACTGAACATCTACCACAAACCATTTTATCTCTTCAAGTGACATTTCATTTGTTTTGAAAGTAGCGTGGAAACGTATATCGTACCCTTAGTGCTGAAAGGGTGTAAATGCCACTTTGTAGGTGACATTTACACCCTTTCAGCACTAAGGGTACGATATACATGATATAGGCATATAGGCCTATACATGTAAATATAATTCCACAGTATAGAATAATCGTATAATCGTATAATATACATGGTTTGTCATTTAACAACAGTGAATAGATGAGCCAGATGTCCGCCTATCTCATATTTTAACCAGCATTAATTTGAAATAATAGTAGTATTGAGCATCCAAACCACTCCACCAGTCGACCAATATAATTGCAAGTATCACCAAGGTGTTTTTACAAACTACTTTGTGTCATTGTATACTATACTCAAAGACACCGCACCAAGGGCTGATGGTACGGTGAATATATCACTATCTTTTGCCACATAAACAACAGTGGTTTTGTCGCTCAAGGCGATTGCTATGTGCACTTACAATGGGTGTAGTGTATACCTGCGCTATATGCAATCCAGCATAATAAATAACAATGTCTATGGTACTAACATATCATGTACATACAGTCTGAAAACAGGATTCCTCATCAAACACGAGACGTTGAACCAGCATTGTTTTAATGTTGGTCCACCGTCTACGACGCTGGCCCAACATTAAAACAACACTGGTTCAACGTCTCGTGTTTTTCTGGGATCTTCATCAAAACACTTCATATGTTACCTGGTTACTGTAGTATACAGAGAGATGATTAAGTACGCTACAGCGAAATGCTGAAACGTTCTTTAGAAAAACACTATTGAAAAAGTTGATCTATGCATTGAACACGGTGACAGCAAAAGAAGAGTTTTACTGTAACGTTATAGGCTATGTGTGAAGTCGCGCAAAGGCAAACAACGGTATCTGCTTACTTTTCAAGTAAGCAAATACTGCTGTTTGCCGTTGCAGGGCGGAACACTAACTTGTAAAACTGACTGCGAAATTAGAACTGCAACGAAATTAGAAAACGTGTTAGCTAAAAATAAGAGGCCTGTCAAAAAAATGCACAACGAGTAGGTAGTATTTCTGGTTGAAGTTTGCCGACAGCCGGCGGCGATTGTATGAAGTTTTGTTAATTTTCAGTTGTAACGATGTGTAGTATTTCAACTCAGAAGCACGACTTTTTTTGAGGGGGGGGGGGCTATATAAAGCGTGATTCAAATTTAACAGTTTGCCACTTTGCTGAATTCTAGGCTGCATACTTAGTATAGGGCCTACAAAATGATATCAAATTTGACAAGTTTATAACTAAACTAAAACCCAATACATTTTTTTTTATCTGAATCTGTGAATCTCTGAAGCAACATCAACGTCAAATGGAAGGGGAGAAAATACATATTATAAGCATAATAAGCACAATTCTAAAATTATGCACGCGCTTAGGGAACTGTACGTGGCGTGTACACACATTACACTACAGGTTGTATTATAAACTGAAACACTGGCAGTGCGGCTGTACATTGTCACGCAAAAACCCAATAGATCTGCACCGACTTCAGATAAAAAAATACATGTGACCTGCTGGCCCACCATAAAATATTGAACGATTGTTTTCAAGGCTAAATTCAGCAACCAATCGTGTGAAAAAGTAAGTTGTATTATTTCAAATGCATATTTAATTGTTTTATATATACCATTAATCATTTTAACTGTGAACCTCGAACATTTCCTATAATGGCCAGTTTTTTTTAGAATATCGCTTAAATTGCATTTTGTTTTACGCTGTTAACCCTTTAACCGCCAAATTATTCAATTTGAATTTTCACCCACTTGAAGTTGTGTTTCGCTGACGCGATCCACAACTTCAAGTGAGTGAAAATTATTCAGATTTGACAAAATGGAAGTCAACCCTTTTCAAATCTTGCTGGTTGATGTCACATTTTATCTTTAACATATTTAAAATGTGGTACTTATTGTGCTAATAAAAAATGAAAACCCGAATATAAGCGGCACCGGCGGTTAAAGGGTTATTGTTCTATGCTAGTGCGCGCCGTGGTTGTAAACCGAAACAACGAGGTCTCAGAGGTCTGTCTATAACACACATCGAATGGAGTCAAGCTCGCTTCAACAGAATTTCCCAGAAAAGTGGTACATGAAGTAGAAGCAGAGGAAGGAATGGTTACAGTCCTCCATGGCATGTTTACAGCACAGGACGGCTGTAGTTTGTCCTGTTTACAATTCTGATGCCCAGTTAACCCTTTAACCGCCGGTGTCGCATATATTCGGGTTTTCATTTTTTATTAGCACATTAAGTACCACCTTTTAAACATGTGACAAAGATAAAATGTGACATCATTCAGCAATATTTGAAAACAGTTGACCTCCATTTTGCCAAATCTGAATAATTTGCACTCACTTGAAGTTGTGGATCGCGTCAGCGAGACACAACTTCAAGTGGGTGAAAATTCAGATTGAATAATTTGGCGGTTAAAGGGTTAAACTAAGCATCGTGGCTTAGCGTGCGAGAAACGCGGTGAACGTGTACGGCATTCTCAGATAGCAGGGCCAATGAATAGGAAGTAAAACCCTTTTTCTCTACCTCCATCCATGCCTAGCATGGAGGTAGAGAAAAAAGGTTGTCTTTCCTCTTACTCAGGAATCGGTCGCTTTTTTATTTTCATCCGCCGAGTGAATGGTATGGCTCTAAAGTTAATCGTACGTATTACATCGCAGATGAAGGGAGATCGCCTTAATTAATTGACTGATCACTGATTAATTAATAATATAAAATGTCCTTTATTTGTTCATTCACTGTCTGTGTCGTTCAGCTACAGTTCCGCTGAGAACACCTCGTGGAATCCAATTTGCCATCATTCTCTGGTTGAATTAGATAAATGTAACAATGTCCTTTAATATCAGCGATTAGACTATAAGACATTTCTGAACGTTGGGAAAAGGTTGAGGCAATGTCCTAGAAATTGGTGTAATACTAATAATTAAACCATCGTTAAACCTTGCAAATACTTGTTATTTATTTTACATTTGAAGTATAGTTAGTTTTCCATTTCGTTTCTGTTATATTTTATTGGTCATGTATTGTGTAAACTGACTAATTCCATCACCATGATCACAGGCAATATTTTTTTACATAAAAAAATGCTAAGAGAAAATACTTCTTGTTCAGAAAAATATACATGTTAAATATCAATATTTCCAGGGGTGATATCTGGTGGTGGCTGACTACAGTGCTCTGCAAAGACAAAAGGGAGTAACTGCTTACTTGAAAAGTAAGCAGTTACTCCCTTTGACTTGGGCGGGGGCCCTAGGGTAGTGGTTAGCACCGCTGCCTTTCACGCCAGAGTCCGGGGTTCGGTTCCCGGGCTCGGCGGTTTGAAAGAAACAAAATTGTTTCTTCCCCATCCACGTGTGAAAGTTAGTATTGTGGGGAGCCTCCGTGACCGAGAGGTAGCGTGCTCGGCCTCAGATCGCCAGGGCTCGAATTTCGAATCCTGTGTCTGGAGGACAGTGTCATCTCAATCATCTCACCATCCTCAGGAGGTTCTCCTGGCCCAGTTTAGCCTATATGTGCACAAAGGTGGCATAAAGCCCGATTCATTTCATTTCCCTTTGACTTTGCACGGCAGAGAAATCAGATGTTACGGGTTGAGTGTTGTTGAATCTACTGTCCTCCTTCGTTGGCCTGTCTATGCCGCTTATTGCCTCTTTGCTCTATTGGCATTGCACTCGCCTGTTGCAATATCACAGATTAGCACACTCACCGGCGAGTCTGGTACCAGTGTTGCTGTGCGAGGGTTGTGGTGAGTTGTTCCAGAAAACAATGCAACCCTCTGTCCAGCAACTTTCTCCTGTCCAATCACTCACAGATTGTAATATTCTGTTGTTTACAACACACCAATGTTATAACAACACCCACAGTCCATTTTGTAAAATTGTTTTACGTCAGGTTTTCATTCTTCACGATAACTTGTCTCCATGTCTGCTGCACAAATTGGTTCTGTGTGTAGCCAACAACAAGCTCGCAGATAAATTCATTAGCAGCAAAAAATCTAAATCACCGATTTAGTTTAATAACGTTGGTAATTTTAACTAGTTTAACATAACTTATAAGTTTTAACTAGTGTATTAAATATATCTTTTAAAGCGTTTAAGCATTTCCGTGTAACCTACTCAAATAATTTTCTGCTTGTTGTTAATTTAATCAATTCTCGGATAAGCTCAAATTTTGAAGAGGACACATGAAGAACTGGCCAAGATAGATATCTTCCTTCCTTCCTTTTTTCTACAGTAATTTCAACAGCCTCGGTTACCTGGTTCATGTTCATTTACGGTTACATCTTTGTAGACGTATCTGATTCTACGAGTACGTCATCAATTTTACTTTGTGTGCAAGATATCTTGGCCAGTTTTCCATATATATCCTACTCAAATTAAGTCCTATATAGATGCTGCTAATAACCATTTTTGTGACATATAAAAATAGACGTCTTTTCGTTTTCATAAATTTTATCATACTCGTGTGGCCGACTATTTTCAAGTGTGTTCTAATTTTACCCATATTTACATATTATGATATATAAGTAAAACATACGTATCGTTCTCTTGGATTTTGAAATGCGGGATGGAACACTTATTCGAGTATTACGAGCGACATTTCACTCCCCTGGAGATATGAGTATTTGCATTCCAGGTGGCAAATTGCTGCTGATTTTCTTCTTCAGCATCCACCCTCCTCTCTGATCAATAAGTACTAATGAGATCTCCCGAGATAATCAGTATCACGTAGCATGTGTGGTACTGGATGTGATGGTTGACAGCATCAGTCGTTGAACATGAGACCAGTGTCGTGTGAACACGTCTAGTTTCTGGCTGACAATGACAGCTGTCACTGTCAATGCCAACTGTCAGCAGCGGCTGTTTGCTCCCTCCAGAGAGCTTCCCAGCAAACACAACATATTTATATGACATTTGTACAATGTTGGACCAACGTCGAAGACGTTGGGCCGACGTTGTACAAATGTTATACAAATATGTTGTGTTTGCTGGGTTACTGTCAAAATCGACACCAACAATAACGCGAATCTGTCATGCAAAAATATCACCGACGGCTGGAATTCTGAAATTTCACTCCTTTTCTGGGGATTCCAAAGATTAACCGGTCTGTGAGAAGTGATTTTCTTGTTAATAAGTTTTTTTGATTTACTATAGCATGTAAATCTCAGCTTGTTCGTATCCAATAGTATGAATAAGATACACATTCAAATGTGATCTTGCAAATGACGTTGCAGTATTTCACAGTTGAATAATTTCCAGAATTCTTTAAAAGAATTAGGTTCTGTTAACAAGAAGGCATATTGCCAGAATTGCAAAATGTATATATTTCTGAGGAGACAATAGTATTGTAGATTTATTTGGTCGTTTTATCGATATATTTTTTTTCCATGCTTAAAGGGACTGGCCCATGCTGAAATCATAAAAAAATCGGTGATTTTATTTTGACTTCTTAATATGACCATATGATGTAAACATGTACATAGACTAGAACTGCAAATTTTTTAAATTTTTGTGTTGCGCATTCACCAGTTAGGCTAGATATAGAGACGAAATTCCTGATTTCTAATTATTGACAACCATGTCAAAAATAGGAAATGCGGGAATTTCGTCTCTATATCTAGCCTAACTGGTGAATGCGCAGCACAAAAATTATAAAAATTTGCAGTTCTAGTCTATGTACATGTTTACATCATATGATCTTATTAAGAACCCGAAATAAAATCACCGATTTTTTAGCCCGCCTTTTAATTTTAATTAAAAAAGGTGGGCTATTGCAATTGAAGTTCGGCGTCGTCGGCGTCGGCGTCGGCGTCGGCGTCGGCGTCGGCGTCAGCGTCGGCGTCGGCGTCGGCGTTAACATTTACTTGTGGGCGCGATAACTTGAGAGGTTTTTCATGTTTCCTTCCCAAATTTGTTTTGCATGTTACTAATGACCACTTCTCGGACAAGTTCGATAATGGCTGAAAA
Organism: Flabesymbios commensalis; assembly: GCA_964017125.1. NCBI lineage: Eukaryota > Metazoa > Annelida > Polychaeta > Terebellida > Flabelligeridae > Flabesymbios > Flabesymbios commensalis. The sequence goes on along the minus strand of OZ024912.1, from coordinate 39,458,982 downwards.
AAAATTCAAAATGGCCGACTTATTGCGATTTTTCACCTTTTACGTCAATAATTTGACCTTGTGGGCGCGATAACTTGAAAAGTTTTTCACATATCCTTTTCAAATTTGTTATGCATGTTACTAATGACCAGTTCTCGGACAAGTTCAATAATGGTCGAAAAAAAAAAAAATGGCCGATTTATTGCGATTTTTCACATTTTACGTCAATTATTTGACCTTGTGGGCGCGATAAGTTGAAAAGTTTTTCACATATCCTCTTCAAATTGGTTATGCATGTTACTAATAAGTAGTTCTTGGACAAGTTCAATAATGGCCGAAAAAAAAAAAAAAATGGCCGATTTATTGCGATTTTTCTCATTTTACGTCAATAATTTCACCCTGTGGGCGCGATAACTTGAAAAGTTTTTCACATATTCTCTTCAAATTTGTTATGTATGTTACTTATAAGTAGTTCTTGGACAAGTTCAATAATGGCTGAAAAAAAAAAAAAATGGCCGATTTATTGTGATTTTTCTCATTTTACGTCAATAATTTGACCTTGTGGGCGCGATAACTTGAAAAGTTTTTCACATATCCTCTTCAAATTTGTTATGCATGCTACTAATAAGTAGTTCTTGGACAAGTTCAATAATGGCTGAAAAAAAATTCAAAATGGCCGATTTATTGCGATTTTTCTCATTTTACGTCAATAATTTGACCTTGTAGGCACGATAACTTCAACATTTTCACAAGTATCCTCTTCAAGTTTGTTATGCATGTTACTAATAAGCAGTTCTTGGACAAGCTCAATAATGGCCGGTAAAAAAATCAAAATGGTCGACTTATTGCGATTTTTCACATTTATTTTACGTCCATAATTTGACCTTGTGGGCGCGATAACTTGAAAAGCGGCTAGTTTAACATACCATTTATATCTTGCGTTGTTATTTACGTGATGACATTCGACTTTACTTTCTTTATCATAATTCGGCGGCGGGCTATTATCGAGTGTGCTCTTGTTTATAATTTCAGCCTGGGCCAGTCCCTTTAAGGAGCACTATATGATTAAGCTTTCCACTTTCACCACCTCTTTATAATCGTTTAATTCAATGCGAAATAAAAATAGAGCCTTTTATTATTCTACCGACAAAACGTCACTACAATAGCTTCGATTTAGCAGTCGTCTTTATAAAAGCAAGATACTTTTTTGATTATCCGTTGTCTCTTGTCATTTATTTAAAGTCATTTTCATTTATCAACTGGAAACCATGACGGTGCATTCCGGGCTGGTCTTTGCATCTCCAAGCCCACCAGCACGCCTGCCAGCCTCTCTGCGAGTCAACAAGACAAGCTGACAATGTAGAGCAGAAATGAAATTAAGCGGTTAGCAAAGGGAGCATACAGGGAGTGACATGGACATGATGGTGGTGGGGGGGGGGGGGGGCATATTGATTGTCCGAGGCTTTGTAGACCAGCCAGTCGCCCCAGTGGCTGTTTACAAGTCAAACAGGGACTGTCGGCAGTCCCACGTCCTCCAGATGTCCACTGAGTGCTAGGCCAACGCTGCCTCAACGCCGTGCCAACGTCTTCGACGTTGTCACGGCATTGAACCACCGTCGGAATGGTTTCTGGTGCTTTTACTAGCCAGACAAGATAATTGATCAACGTGTTTAACCTTTTGGCGACATTGTAAACGTGTTTTTTTAGGAAATGAGGCAATGATATAAAATTACGGTACAAAATGTTACATAAGGGCCTATGTCGAACCCACCATTTCAATTTGTTGTTTGCTTAGTTTTTTCAATCAGGAAGTAACACGGAACGACGCAAATCATGCTAATAGACGGCTAATTTGTATGTATACATGTTAACATGATTATGTAGTCTAGATTTGAACTATGAAAGTGGGCATATATTTAGTCAGTCATGTTAATGTATTCTGTAACTTTATCCAGTTAACCCTTAAAGCGCTGAAATACTTTTGTATAAAACATGTAAACCATGGAGACCAATTTGAAATAATCAAAAATATCTAGTTAGCTCTTGTCATTTCATATGAATACTGTACCTATGTTATGTGTCTACGGTCATTATAAATGGCTTACTCTTACAGTGCGGGGATCGAATTTAGACGTCAGATTCTGACGTCTGAAGTTGATCCCCGCGCTGTAAGGGTTAATAATATTATTCTTTGAAACTAATTCCTGGTCAAAGCTAAAGCTTTATTATTGTTATGGGAACTTTAGATACTAAAGAACAACACGATTTGTGCTCGCTGCTGAAAATAATTTCGTCTTTTAGTTATTCTGTCTTGCAGTAGCTGCTTGTTTTTCAAGTAAGCAGTTACTGCAGAATTAGCTCACTCCCAATTTAATGCTGATCCCACGTCTCTGACGCTGACCCATCATTGAATGAACGTTGAGCCGACGTGTGCTTTCTTTTCAAGTGATGACCGTTACATATCCATCTCCAGACTGGAGACAAACGACACGGAAACGTCTTATTATCGCCCTGATGGATGAACTAAAATAGGCCACTTAAAAAGACATCACGTCAAGTGTGTCCTCTCAAGGCGGGGGCCGGCAGCTCTGCCAGGCAAAGCCTAAAGGCAGTAAGCAGCTACTGCCTTTTGGCTTTGCAGACTGGAAGAAGAAGGATAACGTGGATCGGTGTGTCCGGACGTGTCCATCCGCGGCTGTGGGAGCTTCTCTGCCGTGCGAAGTCAAGAGGCAGCATCTGCTCACTTTACAAGTGAGCAGATGCTGCCTTTTGGCTTTGCAGAGTAGTACAGTGCCACGATTAGATACGCAGGCAAACAGTGTAGTTTCATGGCTAACCGTCCGGACGTAAACATGTAAAGTTCAAAACACACCAACGTAAAATTTTCAAATAGTGACAAATACACTCATTTTTTTTTTCCAAAACACACCAAAAGCGAGGACAAACCCGAGCTAGCGCTAAAACTTTCAAAATTATGCCGCTTTACAGAGTGGCAGACACACCCTTCAAACTCCAAGAAAATATCTTCCCCTTTGAGCTTAATGGGTGTACCTCTCATTTTACATAGTGGCACATACACCGTTTCATATCCAAGTGTGTTCAGTGACGAGAGGTAATATTATGCACATTCATATTGGTAATTAGCATTATAAGCGATACTCCGGCAGGCAGGCATGAGACACCAACCCAATGTAGTTTTAATGCTGTCCCACCGTCTTCGACGCTGGACCAGCATTAAAACAACATCGGGTTAGTGGGACAGTCCCTCCGATCCAGATCAACTCATATCACTGATATGGATCAGTTCAAAGTGAACATCAAATTACCACACAGACGGATCATATGCCAAAACTAATCCTCATGCCCCACGTTTCTCACAATTAATCGCTTCTGTGATCATGTTTCAAAGCGTCCGACGTGACTGCACCAGGCGACTATCACTTTATTAAGTATTCAGTTCATAGCATTTGAAATTTAAGAGTCCTGGGGTTTGTAGGTTCTATGCTTTATTTTTCTGATGTTCGCGAATTCATACTAGTACATAGAAAGTACTTCTCTACATTTATTCTGTAAATAATGTTAACTTTTAAAGCGGGGGATCTGTAGACGTCAGATTCTCACATCTAAAAAATACTTATAATGACCTTAAACGCATAGCAGGTAATCAAATGAAGCGAAAAGAGCATTTATGATGATTTTATATTTGATTTTAGATTAGAACCCTTTGTTCTCCCTGGTTTATACAAATATATTCCAGCGCTTTAAGGGTTAAATCATATTGAATATGAATATTGTGACTGCTCGTAACTAAGATTTAGCGACGCAAGCATTCCACAGACTGTGAACTTGGTGAACGTATAGCCCAGCCATGTTTTATGTTTTTCAAGCGAGCATGAAACGCTCAGCTGAATATGTTGGTTCAATGTTGAGCCACCGTATGCGACGTTGACCCAACATCAAACCAACGCAGGTTCAACATCTTATGTTAGCTGGGTTTACATGGTTAGAATAACCAAGTTCTTGACATGACACATGGATCGTGAAATCACTGTCAAATATTGAAGAAGCAACAGTAGTGTCACTGTGTGATAGCCCTGCGATGGAGCAGAAAGGTAGGCCCAGCTATGCCTTAATGTTGTGACGATGTCTGCGATGTTAGCCCAACATCGGCCCGACGACGAGTCAATCGATTTGATTGGCTGGGAAAGAAATAGCGTGAGTCACACTACATCCTAAGAAACACTAGACGTTGAACCTATGCGGATTTAATGTTGGGCCACACTGGCCCAACTTTAAATCAGCATTGGTTCAACGTCTCGTGTTTGCCGGGATATCTGATCCAGATAAGTATCGACGTGATTCCAGGAGCATTCCCCCGTATCGCTGGATCCTGACAGGATTCGTCGCGTTTCAAGGGACACCGGCGCTTCTGGACAAATTACAGATTAACCCTCTGGCCCCAGGAGTAATTATTTGTGGTCAAGCTAGAGAATTGTGCGTGTGTATTATGCTGTTGTGTTGGTCATTGTATTCCTAAATAAAAACGGGTGAGACCATATCAATATGGGCGAGACAGCCAACGCTACGCGAAATATCTTTTTAACTTCCGGAGTGTACATTCTGTAAGGTAATTTCGTATACCATCAATAACTTTCTATGCATCCGAATTTGTTTTCTTGTTATCATGCAACGAATAAAAACTCATCTTAGTGCAAAAAGAAGCTATATTTATTTTCATTTATTCTCTGTTATTAACCATTAGCGTGCCAGCCTCACTATCACTGTCATTGCGTTGTCCAAGCGATTCCTTTCGTAGGATACATTTATGTGAGAAAACAGAAAACAAGTTCGTCCATAGTGGTGAAGGCCACATGTCTTTGTACATGGGCCTATACCTAAATATTTTTTTATCAGTTTAGATTGTAGAGACCCGAGATCGAATCGTATGTGTTTACATACTTTGTAGCCTCAACATGTTCAATGTCCCAGCGAGTCTTGACCAACTGGTTTGACCTTATATCTCCTCACGCAATGGCGTTAGCCCTCAAGCCATTCATTCTGTAAATGCTGAGGACTATCCATATACCACGTGCCGTGCAAAAGTATATAATTGTATATCCCTTTAAAATGCGCTCATTTTGAAGTGATTGTAATCAAGAGAGATAAACATGATAAATAGAGTGTTGTTGGTCAACATTCCACCCTACATTGAAAGGCCCTACCATGTAATTCTGCATTTCAAAGGCAAACACCAGTAGCAGTTACTTTTCAAGTAAGCAGTTACCATATTTTTCGCAAAATAGTATCATGATCATGATGATACGCATTCAATCTACTTTGCCATCAACCACATACTAGTTACCTTTTGGATTTGCAGAGCAGATGTAGAGTTAAGTGGATTTATTCATCGTCATGTTTTATTTGTCCGCTTCTGAACTCACATAGTAATTTAGATGTAATTCAGCGACCTTTGACATTTTCCATCCAATTCGCGACAACCAACATCTGAAGTTGTCTGACGCTGTCCCAGTGTTGTTCCATTGCCGGGGATGCAGGCCCATCACTTGACCAATGTCCCTTGGTGGCTAGGGATGCATGGTAAAGATTAAGTACATGATTAACATGATTTACTGGATCAAAATTAATGAAATCATCTGAATAGAACAGTATGTCTACACCTGGCAATAAATTTGGCCTGATATCGGGCCTACATTACCCCAACATTTAACCCTTTCAAGGCGGGGGACGTCTTTATACGTCAGAATCTGACGTATAAAGTCGATCCCTCCACTGAAAGAATTAAAACATTTCTACTGACCATAGGTCCATAACATATCTAGGAATTCAAACAAATCAGAACTAAGACATCTATGATAATTTCAAATTGAAAAAAATCCTTTGGTTTCCATGGTTTATACAAAATCATTCAGCGTTGTAAGGGTTGATAAATATAGACTGATACTACCTTGGATTACCCCTTTCTGTGATTCCAGACATTATCATTCTAAGCCTATGATATAATTCGTTTCTCACATTCGGGTGACTATCATGTTATAGTTTATAATCCTCCATAGTCTGTTCCTGTGCAGCCATTCTTACCTTCTGCCAGAGGATATGTAAATACCTCACCACAGATCAGAACGGTCTACTGATCCAATTCAACCACGATTGAACTCTAGTCAACGTCTAATAGACTGACGATTATATGCATATGCGCACCCAGACAGTAATATTGCCAGATCTTTTTAAAACCCTTTAAGCCCCCACGATGCATTAAAGCATCATTTTTACGTCCATGAAAACAGGCTGAATTTCCCTGCAACTAAGGCGTTTTAGAAGAAAAAAATCCTAGAAACTGTTGCCAATACATGGCAATATTCTTCAATTTTCCACTCACTTCAAGTCATCTTTATCCACTACAAGTCGAGAATTACGACAGCAATTCGCGGCTTGTAGTGGATGAAGATGACAATGGTATATTTTAGCGGACTCTTGGTCAAAATCTTGTTCCTGTATTTGATTGCGTAAGGTCCTACAATCTGAAGAATACGAGTTATTTTATGCTGATCATGTTTTATTGGTTTTCGCTTATCACAAGATCCTAAAATAATCAATATTCAGCCGGGATAACGCAGTACCACCATTCTGCCGTGCAAAACCAAATGACATTATCTGCTTACTTTACAAGTGAGAAGATACTGCCTTCTGGCTTTGTTAGACAGCATTGTTATCTGACAGACCGTCAAGTATTTCATGGAATAATGTCGAGCAGTCGCGTCCATAAAATTCCCGCACGGGACGCATTTCAAGTGACCCCAGCATGCTCTCCCACCAGTGGACACTGGCCGTCATTCCCACACTGTCCACCGGTCAGCCCAGAGCACCCATTACAACCCCCGAGTGGATATTTTCTCACTTCTTCTCTGTGGATGTGCCGCTCACGCGAGGAGCCCAACAAACACGAGACATTGAACCAATGTTGGGTCAATGTTGGGCCGTCGTCTACATGGCGGGCCATCATTGAACCAACATTGGTTCAATGTCTCGTGTTTGCTGGGAGCACGTCATTTTCCTCTCCGGCACACCGTGACCAGTTTGTTATTCCCCAGTGATCCCATATCCCAGCAAACACGAGACGCTGACCCAATGTTGATTTAATGGTGGGCCAACGTCTCAGACGGTGGACCAGCATTACATAAGCATCGGGTCAACGTCTCGTGTTTGTTGGGATCCGTTATTCAATTATGACTGAGATGTCTTACACAGTCCTGAAAAAGCGGCTGTATTTGAATGGCTGAGTTTCATCAAATTCTTCCTTAAATTATCTTTTCGATTAAAAAAAAACATTTCTCCACTGGTTATTATGGTATTTTTGTGAATATTTGCTCAACAATTGTCCAATGTAGGAGCAACATAATAAAATGTAATCCCACCCAAAATCTAGCCATTGCTGGCTAAATGCCTCGTACCAGATTTGAATGAATTTGATGGTGTGGTTGCAAACACACGTCCTCGCATTCTTATGTTAGATTGTACAGGAAGTAATGTTGAACTGTTGAATTCTCACAATAATTTTTACCCATCCATGTAGTACAAAGACAAGTAGCAGTAGCTTGGTATAGTAACTGCAGTATACTGGCCTACAAAGCCAAAATGCAGTATCTGCTTACTTGTAGAAATAAGCAGATACTGCCTTTTGGCTTTGCAGAGCAATATACATGTACATCACTACATTATTCTGATCCATTATTCGACCTTTCCTCCACGGAGTACAGATTTAATATCGGGATTGGTAGACATGCATCTGTGGTCTTGGCAATTTTTATGGCATGCGTTTGCGATTCATTTGCCATCATGCACAATTTATTCCCTTGCTTGCATGTGAGAGATTACTCAATTATTATCGTTCCGCTATAGTCCCATCATATTCTGAGAGTTTCGTGGCGGATAGTAGTAGTATAGCGTGCCTTAATGTAGAATATTCTTCTACTGATCGTTTCACTTCTTCTTATAGTTATGTATATGACTGAATGTTGCATTAACCATGTTAACCATGTTACTTCTTTCAGGGCGGGGACCGACTTTAGACGCCAGAATCTATAGACGTCAGATTCTGACGTGACAATAGCGATCCTAACAGATCCTACTTCACTGCAAGCACGAAACATTGACCCGATGTTGTTGGTCCACCGTCTTCGCCGCTGGCCCAACATCACCCCAACATTGGGTGATTTTGTTGTGTTTGCTGGTGATCAAGAATCCTTTGTCGCCTCAATATAATTAGCATGCCTCACTGAAGCTGTAACAGGCATGCAGATTTATATAATGACATCAGAGCACTCCAGCATGTGGATCCGCATCTTGTCTATACCACCGTGCAAAGCAAAAAGGCAGCATCTGCTTACTTTACAAGTGAGCAGATACTGCCTTTTGGCTTTGCAGAGCGGTACAATCATGTCTACATGCCTTCTGCACCGGTTCTCGGGGGAGATTATGCAATACTATCCAACAACCAGTTTAACGTAGGGATACGATCACAACGATATAGAGGCATCGAATTGAAATGATTCAATGCTGGGCCAAATACTGCAACGTTGATCCAACATTTGACTAATTTATGTAAAACCTCCCATGAGTTGATGGAGTTCGGCAGCGTGGCATTCATCTGAGTTGGCTTGTTTCATGGAGTTTTGTTGCGATAAGAACCGAAGTTCATATTATCTTATGTTTCCTTATCTGTAATATCTTTTCGGATACAGGAGGAAAAAGTGAGTGAAAAATAAAAATGATGAAGCGGGGCACATTGTGAGCAAGAACATTTATCGATGTTATTTCACGCAAGTCGAACTTGTGAACCTTTTGCCATGGTAAATTTCGACACCCATATCAGATGCAATGAAAGTAGCAATATTATTTTGTAGTTTATAAAGTATAACATATTTTCGTTCGATATTCAGTAAAACACGGCAGGATTTCATTTATGTGTCTATTATTTTCTCAGTATAATTATTCACTCTTTATTTGTAGTAGTATCTTATTTTCATTGAATATGTATTTTTAGTCAGGTCTTTTGTAATATTATACCTTCCTCTCTCTCTCAGTATAATATTATTCATGAGGAACATCATAGAAAACTCTCACTCGCCATGCTGTCGCCGGTATTATTTGTAAATCATGCGTGCTTTCTGGGTTATTTATAGTGAGAGTAAAAAACTCACAATAGAGAATCAGATCCCCATTAAACATGGGATGCTGGTCCAATATTGGTGTGATGTTGGTATAGCGTCGCAGACAGCGGGCCAGTTTTAAATCATCACTGTCTGTGTTTGCTGGCGATTACATCTGTGTTGGTTTAGTGTTGGGCCAGCGTCAGCGACGCTGGCCCAACACTCAACCAACACCGGCTTAACGTCTCCTGTTTGCTAGCCATCACAGTGAGAATTCACCTGTCGAATCCTGGATTTCAAAACCACTTAGTATGCGACAACATGGTCGTTCTGGAACAGTCTCTGGAGCATGTTTATGACCTGAAATGTGAGGTTCCGGTGCAGATTTCTACTGTCCCCGGTGGATAAAATATCGCTGACTGTTTGCACATCTGCTGTGTGTTTCAACTCTTCGCGTTCAGCATGTTCGAGAATACTCAAAATATTGTTTCTTTTGTTTTGTGAACTGCTATGTATATGCAAGTGTATGACACCCATTGATAAATCAGGGTACGTACGGCTTGACTTAAAATTAAAGAAATCGTGAATGAAAATGACTTGTTTTTTATGAACTTGAGGTAATGGTCAAAAAGCTATTTATTTATGTTCATGAACTATTTATTGAAAAAGTTTTATGCTAAATTTGGTTGATGTGTGTAGGATAAAACGATTTTTATTTTGAAAACGTTCTTATTTTTAGTCCCCCATTCAACAGTGTTCAAAAAGTACCGTTAATACAAATAATATGTCCGTATAAATGACATTCATTTACCATAGGGCTTAGCTTTATCATGTTTATGCTTGGGCATTACTGTCAATTGTTAAAACCCCGTTTTCTTGCAGAATGACTCACGTTGCTTTATCAAATGTCTGAATCTCAAAGGATTGCAATCCGTCTTTGATTAGTCCTATCACTTGATGTATCCCGAGGCCCATGAAGGGAGAAATAAGCCGGGCCATTATTCCCAGGTGTTTTCCTTGCCATTACGCCCGTTAGTCATTCAAACGATAAAGCAATCCTTCTTTTTCTAATCTTAAAAACAAACCGCCAGCTCACATTTCCTGATTTCCGGGCATCTATGTATAGAAATAAATGATATATATGACACAGGAGAGCTGCTATGATTTGATGAGTTCAATAATTCATTAAAAATTAATTAGTTAAATAATATTTAAAGTGCGATGTATACTAAAGTCAAAAGGCCGTATCTGCTTCTTGTAAAGTACGGCCTTTTGGCTTTGCACGCCTGTATACTTGTACACTGTGCGTACCGTTTGCATTGTGAACCACTGTTTTGAATGTTTTACTTGACCGTGTTATTACATTTTACTAATCATTTTGTCTGGTCTCTTGTAGGGATTTACGGGGAAATGAGATCACACGTGTGGAGGCCGGGGCTTTCTCGGGACTGGATCATCTGGATAGATTGTAAGTACCGGCAATCCATACTGCCATGCAAAGCCAAAGGGCAGTATCTGCTTACTTTACAAGTTAGCAGATATTACCTTTTGGATTTTAGCATACTTTGTCACATGCAAACTCCACCAATTTAGCGGACTTGACAATAACGCCGTTATTGTCAAAATTATTTAAATATTTTTATACTTAGCCATATGTGTCTATCTCATTTCATAAGAATAATCGTCACTCTGGTATTAAAGGGTCATCTAGAAGTGGCAGATACGACGACCCTTTAACATCAGGGTGGCGATATGCAGTATCCGGCGTGCAATAGGCAGTAACTGTTTAATTTACAAGAAAACATACTGCCTTTTGGCTTTGGAGAGTACATGTACACGCTTGATTTAATAGAATGTGTTACTGTTTTTTTTTCCCCGTTTCAGCTTATAATAATATTCTACACCAATTAAAATGTATATTGTAATATTATTATTTATCATGAGTTTTTGCCTATTCCATGTTTTATACCTGTCTTGATCGGTGATCAGGTGTTGATCAAATTGAAGGATATTAGTTTTCTACTCATGAACTACCCCTAGTTGAATCTATATAAATAATATCATGATAAATTCAGTGTCACTTTAGATCCGTGATGACCTAATGTTGACAGCTGATACTTCAATGTTCAAGTGAAGTGATTTTGCTGTTCATCTCCTTGTTCATGTTGATGTGATGTTAGCAAATGCACCTCTGAAACTTAGAACTAGGAAAAACGACATGATTTTGTTGATGATGTCAACTTTATTATTTTAGCGATGCTGAAATATTTTGATCATTTTAACTTCTCTGTAAAGATGAATAAAAATCTTTCCACATCGTCCTTGATATAAAAAGAACGCATCTGCCACTTTACAAAGTGGCATCTATGACCGTTTAATAAATCAATGCAAAAGTGTAGACATCATGCAGTCATTTGGAATGATTCAATCTGCAATTATTTAAAGGGAGCTCTCTCTGATGGCGTTGTTTGTTAACAATTTATCTCTCCGATGTCCCTTTTCGAAAGTCACCTTAAAATGTAAAATTTTAAAACAATTATTTCAACTATCATGTTATTTCAAAACAGAGCACAACGATTCACTGTGAGTGTATAATATCCAGATTTGTTAAATTGGTGGCGTTTTTTTTCAAATTTTAAGAGTTATGATACACATATCACACCGCATTCACGCTTTCATGCTTTGATACATATACCTGTATACTATGCATACCATTTTGATACATATATCATGTATATTATATCACATTCACGTTTCCATGCTTTGATACACATGTATGCATTTTTGATACATACATTATATCACATTCACACTTTCATGCTTTGATAAATATACATTTGATACATATATTATCACATTCACGCCTAATCATGCTAACTGTCATGAGATCTACTAAAAAGATTGAACACGATTATGGCTGTGCTTAGCGATTAAAGGGTTCAACAACAGTACAGTAGTCAGTATCAGGTGAAATGTATATTACCCGCCTGTTATCAGCAGACGTATCCCAGCAAACAGAACCAATGTTGGGTCAATATTGGTCCGCCGTCTACGACGTGGGCCCAACATTGACCTAATATTGGTTCAACGTATCGTGTTTGCTGGTATATTGCTGTGTATGCTACAGCAGCAAGGGGTGAGATACTTTATGTGCCCACCAGAGAGGAGGAGGGCCGACGACGGCTCAATGCCGGGACAACCTCACTGACATTGTCCCGGCATTAAACTGTTGCTGGGCCAGCACCCCTCTTTTTGCTGGGTGGGAGGTCCCGTTGGTTTGTGGGCACGTCTCAGACTGGCACACGCGCAGTTATCACCGTTATAGAATGCCCAACTTCAATCAAGATTTCCCGGATTCGAAAACTTGTTCTCTGGGTGTTCTGCTGTGATGAAATGTGGGTTTCCTGATGCACCTTTTTTTTCCTCATCGTCCGTGTGTTTATTCGAAATTAAGTAGTTAGCCATCGTCAGCGTATTTCTTTTTGTTTTATTTATTACAGATTTCTACTTATATTACTCTAGACAGGACGGGTTTTGAGGAAATCAGAAACCTAGAGGCATTTGTGCGGAAAAGTTGTCATACCACTTTTTTAACATAATTAAGGGGCACTGAATCCGATTTTGGTGTATGACAAGCCGACAGAACATTGAAAAACCTTCACATTGAGGAGAAACAAAATGGCCGCCAAAATAATACGTTTTTTACTATTTCTCCAAACACTACAACTTCAAGCATCGTAATACAAAGTGTAATTCTTCGGAGTGTGTTCTAAAACACATACAAAGCCTTGGTAATGACAAAAAAACGTTTTCCTGTGTATTTACAGTAGCCAGGTAAGATTATTATATTTATGCGTCAAATTCTAACGTGAAAATTTAATGTTAATTGTTAAGACTTAAAGAATGAAAAATCGGTTGATTCTTGTACAGTCTGTTTTTCTCCATTGAAATGTTTTACTTGTTACATTCACCTGTGTTGACAAACTACACACTTGTTACATTCACCTGTGTTGACAAACTACACACTTGCATGCAGACATCCAGCTATATAATTCAATATGATTCATATGTTTGCATATACTACGTTATCCTACGAAATTTCAATTACCAATAACTAGTGCCACTAGCAGCTAATAAAACACACTACATTGTTTAGAGCATGGTGCTTTGTGATCATTCAGCTGATAACATATTAAATATTAGTAGTTATGATGCCATTCTATAATACCAAGAATAATACTGATATAAACAGTCACTTTGCTAAATAAATAAATAATACTGAGAAGTAATAGTAATACCCCTTGTAAACTTAACAGAAACAAAAACATGGCCAAATTAACAATACTGAAGTAGCAGTAGTACCATTAACATAAACATTCAAGCCATACCATAAGTATAATTATATCACAACTAACTTATATTATTACAGCAGAGTAATACTGACAGAGCCAATAACATGGACATAGGAAATCTATAATACTGAAGTAAAAACAATGGTGTACGTATCATAATTCTGATAGAAAAAAATATGGCCGCAGGAAATCAACACATTTGCTTATTAGCTGTACCCTTTTTGATAAATATTGATAGAAACAATAACCTTAACATACAAATATATAATAATCAAACTAAAATCAGAAGTAATACTGATGGGAATAATGAAATGTTGGGTCAATAAATAGCACGCGACGAATACCCGAAATTATGCTGATAAAAACAAAGCATTACCAGTGAAACAACACAACTAAACTATATACATAGAGCTATACTAATCAGTCAACCAATGATCCATAAAAATGATGGCTATTTCTGATGAATACAGTATGTTGTGAGAAGTCAATAATTTCCAATATTTATAAATGTCTAATTATTGCGACATAAATGATCGCCAGTTTTACACTTGCATTGCATTGTACATGGTAAGCGTGATTTCCTGCACTTACAGCGTGCGTTTACACACGCGGTGGTGCACCCACATGAAATGAGTTCAAGACACGGGAACTGGCTTTGGGAACTGGGGGCAGAGACATCAATACTGGCAGTATCTTCCCATCTTCCTCTTTCCAGTCCATATCCTGGGGAGGTGGTATTTCAGGATAATTTACATGTGCCTGTCTCCACACTGTTGCCTGATAGTGTGACCGCATTATATGGAAAGACAGTGCATCACTCGTTGGGGGCAAGGACTCGGGAGAACGAAATTTCATAAACAATTGGGAGCGGGCCTTATCCACTGTCGTAACATCTTGTGTGTTGTACAGTCTACATACAAACTTCTCTGTCTCCGCAATGGTCTCTTTGGCTAGAACACCTTCTCCCAGATCATGGTGCTCTCCAAAGACCTTCCATGCTGTTTTGTTGCTGTGGCCTGATAGAAAGGACGTGACATCACTGCCTGTCAGGGCATGGAATGCCAAGGAGTAACCTGTGTGGCATGAAAGGTATCTTTTCCATCCTGTCACTAATAACATATTGTCACAGCTGAAATAGACAAATCTGTTGTTTATAGGGTTAGGTGGTATCACAGCTCCTGTATTGTTGTTCATGGATTTCACTGTACTTTCTGCCAGGGCTGTATCAACTTGTAGAACACCATCATAACTAATAATATGTCCAGCATTATGGAAAAGCTGCACCAATCCTTTAGATCTTGTAGCCTGGTGTAAAGTACATGCAAGCCCTAAATGCTTAGGAGTCCACGTTTTACCTCCACTGACATTGTACACCACGTCCTGGCCAATACTCAAAAATATATTTTGCAGTTGACATTCATTCTTCGATGCAATGTTGTCCTCATCTGTAACTGGCTCATCATGAAGGAGAGTCTATCCTCCAAACAGCAGACGCTGGAGCATGTACACTTTATCTGGAACACATGATATGGCTTTATCTTCATTAACGTTGAACTCTTCATACCTAGGTTGGTTCATTATATCAGATCTTAGCTTTAGCGCAACATGAACCATTTCCAAAAACCCATCGTCTTTTGGCTGGAATAATGTCTCCAAACTTCTGCCAGTTCTAACACCAGACCTTGATCATCTGCACACCGCAGCTCATCTGTAAGGCATAGCATAGCAACATCAGTTGTTTTTGAGTTCTCCTTTCTTTTGGATGTGTCTCATATGAACTGTTTGTAGCAAGTGCCATGATATTTTCCTTCTGAAGCTATTAAGTCGATAACTCCGGAAAGACGTATGTTTGCAAGCTGGTCAGATGACATTTTAGACATATCACTGGCATTCTGGCAGAACATGCAAGCTTCCCAGTTCATTGGATGCGTGGAACTTCTTGTGGATGGCAATGATGGTGGTGTTGTATCTGGCGCGGTAGTTGTTCCACTGGCAGCAGATAGTGCAGCTTCATTTTTGTATGCATATATGAGTAGGGCTAGTGAAGGTAGAATAGCAAGATTTGTGACAAACCAGTGGAGCAGGGTTAGTACCAAACGCAGAAGAAATTCTGTCAATGGCCGCTCTGTTAGTAACATGTTTGTGCTTTTGTCTCTCTCGTGCAGATTCCTTCAATGTTGACTAAACCTATTTCACTGGCGCATGACACTCTCTCCCGATTATTCTATTGAAAAACAATGCACTGCGCCAGATCAGTGGTACTGCCTCTCTTCAGGTTTAATACTGCCTCCATATCTTCATGCTCACTTGGCATGTAAGCAAAATATCAAACATAAATTATGTTGATAACAACATTGGGCCAAAGTATAATATTATACACCTGACGAATTCACGGTCTCACAATCTATCACATGACGGAGTCACAACAATCACCGCCCATCGTTCCGTTGTTATTTAAAAAGGGGTTAAATACCACACTTGGGCCAAAAAGTGTTTGGAGTAATTCTTCACAGTTTTTGCGTGAGACTTACCAACAGCTTTTAGACAATTTATTGTAAGATGATGTGGTCTGATATATACTTTGTCTTCCATTTATGATGAATACTATTTTGCAAATGCATCCAGGGGCGGATCCAAAAATTTGAAAAGGGGGAGCTCAGCTAGATTGGAAGCACCACCTGGGAACATTTTGAAATTTTGTGTGGCAAATAACGTTGTTTAGGCCTTTCTAGATTTTTGAAATTGGGTCAGGACCGCGTGACCCCCCTCCTGGATCCGCCCCTGGGCCATCCATCTCAATAGAGACGACACAAGACAATGGATTTTATTAGTTTAAATAATATAATTCTTTTACAAAATACATGCCGCTGACATGGTGTTTTGATGATTGACAGGAACACGAAAAAAAGGGGAGAAAATTATGGATCTGCAGTCTTATATTCTCTAATATTACTATTGCTAGACTGTTTAGCTTGAGTGATAATAGGGGAATATAGGACCAGTGTTTGTTCACACTTCAATTACACATATTCTACACATATATAAGAGTTCATTACAATAGCTAATTAGTAACATTGGGTTTCCTCAAGATTTTTTCGTTTTACCATGGCTAGACCATTCAAGTGGTTTCAATCATGAACTTTATTTGATTTAAAGCCTTACAAATGGCTTCACATAACAATACAACAAAATCAATCCGTTACCAAAATACTCTCTAAGAATTTAACATAAACTCAAAATAATTATTAGTGTTAGAAACGCTATTTTTGGCAATAACAACATTCATAAGGTGTTTGCTTTGTAGATGTGTGAATAATTTTACTATTTTGGCGGCCATTTTGTTTATTGCAATTTAGGAGCACTTAGAGTACCCGTACAGCTTGTCATACACCAGATTTGAATTCAGCACACTCGAATTGTGTACAAAAAAGGATTTCTGCACTTTTCCGACAAAATGCCTCTAGAATTTTAAGAAAGCACAATTATGAGATTTCCTAACTGTCTACTCTTGCTAGTTTACTGTTATCAGGTAATCCTTTCATTATTAATCGGACCCATACTGGCATGCAATGTCACACTGGGCCTGTAACAGTGAGAGTGAAGTATTTAAATACTATTGTAGCGATGTATTTATTTAAAAATGTGACTAAACATGCTAAAACTTGATGATAGGCTGGACAAACTGGCTGACAGTTGTAGCGAAGTCCAGTGTCAGATCCAGGAGTTGACAGACCTGCAGATGGGGAAATTTATACACACAAATGCCGAAACAGCCAACCTCTTATAATTTATCATGTACATGATGTATGGTCTATGCTCCAGAGGGGTCGGGGGATGCTCCCGCGGAAAATTTTGAAATCTAAAGCCTCAAATGACGCATTCTATAGAGCATAATTCGGGATGTTTTGAGACCCTGGGTGGGGGGGGGGGGTGGGCGGCTGCGCCCCCTCTAGATCCGCCACTGATTAGTCCACACTTAGAATCCTCATCAGTACAATGTAACAGGAAACATTTGGCTTTGCACGCCAATACATACGCCATAAAATGAAGTTTTATTATGTTCAATCAACTAACAGGTGAAGTAGATTATTTTCATCTTTTTTGCTAAATGCTAACAACGATTTCTGATTCAATAATCTGTTATGTTTCAAGACAATATTTCACTCGACGCCAGTGACTCCTCTGAGCCACTGGCGTCGAGTAAAACCGCTAATGACTCTCCACAGGAGCCCTGGGGAGAGTCATTAGCGGCGCCTCCTGGGAAGAGTCTGCGAGTGAAACAGAATTTTAAATTTACTAAAGTATAAGATCCTGATTGACTAGAATAGTGGTATTGTTTTTAACATCCCTGCTGATTAACATCCCTGCTGATACGGCTATATATCTGTGTCACTCAGGTGTATTATCTGGGTACTGCACCTGATGGCTCGCTCGGCGCTGCTAACGCCTCCATGAAGTGCTCAATATTTAATTGAGATCTGACAGGCTGACGTACGGGACGTCATTCTGCCGCATTCTGTGGTGGCGGGACGTGTGAAGCCTGAGTACTCAGTCACACGCCACACGGATCTACCCAGGAAACACGAAACATTGAACCAATTCTGGGTTGATGCTGGCCCATCGTCTACGACGATGGGCCAGCATTACCCAGCATTGGTTCAATGTCTCGTGTCTGTCGGTACCGATGCCAATGATGTCTGTCAAAATACAACAACACACGCCATCAGGTGTGGCAAGACAAACAGCAGTAACTGCTTACTTGTAAAGTAAGCAGTTACTGCTGTTTGCCTTTGCACAGTTCAATGTCAGGCCTGTGGTCCAGCATTAATACAACCTTGGATCAACGTCTCGTGCTGGCTGGATATGATCTATTAAAGCACAACCTTGAGAAAAATTTACGAGCATTACGTGCAAAACCCATCATGTAACAGATTCGTGAGATTTTTTTCCACTAAGCATGATAAAATGAGACATGTAGTGTAGTTTTGTGCATGTCTACCTATATTTTATATAATTAAAGAAATTTGCCCGTCGTGAGAAACCAACAGAAGGAGCAAACCAACCAACTATAACATTAGCAAAATAAGTAATGTATGAATGTAGACTACAATAATATACTGCTCTGCAATGCCAACAAGTACTTAGACTCTTAGCTGTAAAGTAACCGCCTTTTGACTTTGCACGGCAGTATTGTAACTCTCTTAAGATTATTTGTAATCACGTTTAGAACCCTTCTCTATTATACTACACAAAAATAACATTCAAGAAATCTAAGTTTTTAATCATTCTTGGTTTGCACATGGTATCAGGTTATGGAATCTAACATTCTGGATTGTTCGCTCGTTACTGTTTTTATCCCATGTACATGCAGACTAGTTGGCGACCCTTGTGCAATATTACCTGGTGATCATGGTGATGTGTTTGATAATAACGATGATGTAAGGACCATGACCGTGTTTGTGGCGACTGTTGCCGTGCCAACGATATGATTTACCACACAAGGCCATAAAATAATGATAGGTATATGCACCTCGTGTATATGGACTCTTATTGGGACATGTTCGTGACACCGTCCCATGCCATTTCCAACATCATAGCCAGGGGGACAAATGTGGTGAGCAAGGTAAAGGCAATTGAGCACCAAGAATGAGTAGTGCACATGGTGCAGCGCGTATTGAGAGCCAAAATGACTCTTTCTCGCCAAATGTGTCCATTTGAGGTTGTGACCTTTGGCTTTTTGAACCAAATACGCAACCTATAGACTCATATAGCTACATGTAGTGGGAGAGAGAATGGAATCAGAGGTATAATGTTCTATATTATCAAGCGAAGTTCAAAAAATAACTTGACAAATCAATGTTATCACTGATTAGGATATAGCTTTTCTGTTTTATCTACCATTTGTCTGGTATTTGTCGTGAAATTCAGCAAAATACAAACATGTTTTGATGACATATTATCAATAATTTGTGTAGGGTTATAGATGTAGGCGTCATTCTGACCTCAGAGATTATATCTCTGATACCACACGCTTATTTCGCCGTATGCACGCATGGCGATTGACCAGATTTATCGGCCGTTAGTGAGCGTTACCACGTGATTTTATAACCATTCCTATAACCACGGAACTATTTCGGTGTTCACTTCAACTCATTACTTATCCTTTTTTCAATATTTAATTTAATTTTAGAGTTTGTTACAGGTAAGGGCTATTTATTCTGTTTAGTAGTGGATAAATTGAACCAGCACAATTCGCATGTCATTCAGTAATTTATATTTGCCAGTGTTTTGAAGCCGATTGTAAATTCTGTCAGAAAAACGTAAACATGGACCTTCTCACAGCAGCGCGTAGGCAGAAAAAGTAATCCATTGAATGTTTTCTATTTCTATGTGAATATAAACTCATATGTGGCGGAGTAGTGGTGTTTTATATTTGCCATATATATTCAGGACACTCAAGCGTCTTTATAAGCCTACAGTTGTTATATCAACAAAACTGCTCAAAATGAGCAGTTTTTGTCGAAACATGGCGTGTGGTTACAGAGAGAGAGCGGGGTTGACCTGAGCGACATCTATGTGTGGAGAATGTGTAGGCGTTTATCCCTTTTCCTGCTAAGTTAATTTTTAACTTTTCAACCACTTGAAGTTGTGTCTCGCTACCGCGATCCACAAACTCAAGAGGTTTAAAATGATGCATGTCAGTTTAATTTGAGACCAAACATTTACAAATGTTATTTAATCAGACATTTTATTCCCAAGAACAATTATTTAATCGGATAATAAAACGGATTAAAAACGACTATTTTCGTCATCAGCAGGCAAAGGGTTATTGATTGAATCCAAGCACTGGAACGGTGATATTCCTGTATAGAGTTATGATATCCCTCAGATGAGCAAAGCGCAGAAGACATGCCAGTAACACTTCCCTAACACTAAACACAATCATCCACAGCGAAATGTTATACACATTTATATAGTGCCAACGACAACAACAACTGGTGGGAGATAGACAGACAACACGAAGTAGACAAAATGGCAGTGTTTTGTAGTCCAGGAAGCCATGTTCTCCCACCTGTTGCAATAATATTGTGTGCAATCAAATCTTCCTGTTTCGCAAATTAGCCATCAACCATTGGGTTTCGTTTCGGGCCTGATCTTTGTTTCTTTAAATTGAGTATATTTTACTTTATACCAGACGATAAATTTAGTAGAAATTCCTACCTCTAATAAAAATCACTGATCCATTAATATTATTGACCACATTTATATTGCGCTGTATCTTTGAATCAGTATTTCTTGACATCTGGAATTTGAACTGCCTTGTCATCAGATCATCTGGTGCCGCTAATCACATCACACTAACATCAGAAGACAGTCGCACAATTAGCACGTAGTCTGTGATCATGCAAACAGCCTAATTTAATCCATACCCACCAGCATATTTACATACGAATCTTATGTAATGAAACACACTCCACCTAATTGTGTTACCCATGCTAACTAGATGGAAACAGGACGATGGCGTTTTCTGATTATTTACAATATTTTTCGATCTCATGCTTTTGATGGTCTGTCAAACCAGCCTAATCACGCTAATGGTAGTCTAAAACGGTTTGGAAGTAGTTATTTTAAAATTTACTTTCCAGCAAGGAATCTAGTATTGAGAGTACTTGTTTCCAGAAAGGATTTTGATATATTTCGGTCTATCAAGGAATCTCTCTATAGATTCCTTGGGTCTGTCCATAATCTGATAACAACAGACAATAGACAATGGACAATAACAGATACTGGTTTCATAATTATTTATACCACCATGGACTTAGGGAAGACGGAGGTCCACCGAAGCTGGTAAAGCCTGAATATTGTCTCCAATAGTGAACCAGAGAAGGCGAAGCCTGAATATTGTTTTCAATTGTGAACCCGAGGAACACTGAATATTGTTCTCAATGGTGAATCCGAGGAAGAATGAATTTTGTTTTCAATGATGAACCCGAGGGAGATTAAATATTGTCTCCAATGATCAACCCGATGAAGCCTCAATATTGTTTTTAATGGTGACTCCGAAGAAGCCTGAATATTTTTTTTCCTCGCTGGTGGACTTGATGAAGTCTGAAAAGTGTCCGCTGTGCTAAATGTGTACAGGAAATGTGAATGCCTGAGGATTCCACTACTTAATTAGGTAAAGAAACAAAGAAGACTCTTATTAAAATTAGGACTGTCTGGCGGAAAAATACTGAAGATTCTGATGTAAGTTTCTGGATCGCTGCATCCCCGAGTACCATACGTGACGACGATAATAACAAGACGACAAACAAGTGTGATAATGACACATTAGAGAGGCCATTAACGTTAAAAATTGAGCAGCGATGCTAATTCCCCAGATGCTGCCTTTATAATCCGCGGGAAGCTGTCTATGTTTTACTTTTCTTCTTTTCTTCTTTTTTATCTACACGTGAGAATTCTAAATGGCATAATTATTATTCAGTCTTTGCACCGTGATTGTAAACTATCGTCGTCCTCTGCTCATTATGTTGCAAGTTATCCGCTTACTAATGGAAGTGAGGGCCAACTTTATTTGTGAATAACTAATAGCACAGCGGCTATTCTCTGAATGAGCCCTAGAAATACGAGTACCCCTATCCCCACGCACGATAGAATAAAACAAAGCCCCATGGTTTGATGGTTGTAAAAACTAGAGCGTTGTCACGGTTATGATAATGTGTCATATCACATCGATACATTCGAACTAAATAATATAAGGAAAATGGAATCAGGTCGGTTCTATTTTCTGTGGTATGACAACCAGACAATATTTAGCGTTACTGCAAATTATTGTAAAATTTGTTGTAAGTGTGTCTTTAATTGCGTGTATCTCTTCAGAACAACCCATGTCTTACCCCAGAAACCCCTTTACTCACTAACTACCAAACCTCACTTAATAGAGTCTATATATGGCATGCATAGGCAAACAACAGTAACTGCTCACTTGAAAAGTAAGCAGTTACAGCTGTTTGCCTGCGCATGGCTGTATAGACGCCGGGGAGACGCGGTGTTTATTGATGAACAAGTTGTTGTCAGGTGTGGATCACTTGTGAATATTTCATCGACTGTTTCTCGCCCAGAAGCTGTAGTTAGTGGTTGACTTGTGACTGTGTAGCAGTCATCTGCACCAAGGTCAAACATCAATGAAAACCCAAAACCACACTGGACAAAAGAGACTGTAAAAAGGGGACGTGACGCATTGGTAGAGTGCCTGACTGCCACGCCAGTCATGCATACATTCTCTGTTCGTACCCCGCGGATTCGACGTGGGTCTTTCAGAGAGAAATATCCTTGTTTGTCCTTCTCTCAATGTGACTAGGCGATCACGTTAATGGCGGCCTCGTCGAGTTAAGGTTGAAACCTATCGAGGTTAATTACGCCCCGGGCCACGCCTTGTACGTTCCTTCACTAACGACAGAAGAAACTCGACATGTTTCCACTTCTATCGATGTCATTTTACTGAAAAGGAATGACAGCAAAGCAATATTGCAAATAGAGTACAATTTGGAGGAAATTCTAATGCAAATTATTGGCATTATGGTGGTGCCGTTTTCACACGAGTAATGGCTTACTTTTTAAGTCAGCAGTTACTGGCATTTGCCTTATTTCACGGCAGTATTATATCCAGAGCAGTAAGTCTGAAGAACTAAGAAGCCCCAAGAGACGCTTCTGGTGAAAGGAAGCAGTACCGCCCAGAGCGGAAGTGACCGACATGTCTTGGGCATGCGCGTCGTTGTCTGGCGATAGGGAGCCTAGGCCAGAAGCCGAAGGCGGCAAAGATCAAAGGCTGGACTATATCCGCCACCGTGTTAGACCGCTTGTGCTCTGAGGCTACTGTTAAACCTCACAAGAGATTAGTGGACTAATACAAACGAGAAACATGCTTAACATTGACGTGATAGATATACTGAATGTTCTAGAGTGAGTGAGTGAGTGAGTGAGTGAGTGAGTGAGTGAGTGAGTGAGTGAGTGAGTGAGTGAGTGAGTGAGTGAGTGAGTGAGTGAGTGAGTGAGTGAGTGAGTGAGTGAGTGAGTGAGTGAGTGACGTGACGTGACGTGAGTGAGTGAGTGAGTGAGTGAGTGAGTGAGTGAGTGAGTGAGTGAGTGAGTGAGTGAGTGAGTGAGTGAGTGAGTGAGTGAGTGAGTGAGTGAGTGAGTGAGTGAGTGAGTGAGTGAGTGAGTGAGTGAGTGAGTGAGTGAGTGAGTGAGTGAGTGAGTGAGTGAGTGAGTGAGTGAGTGAGTGAGTGAGTGAGTGAGTGAGTGAGTGAGTGAGTGAGTGAGTGTAGCTTTCCATCGATTCTAATTTGAAGTTATGTTTGAGTTATACTGTTATACCAGTAACTTAATTATATCTATTTTTAGCTCACCCAAATATGTGAGACATTCCCACACTCGCACACTATATATTATAGCGATGTACGTGATCATTTCGTCTTTCTCATCACTGGTGACGTGTTATACTTGGTGTACAGGGACCTCAAATGTCTGACACGGAAATAAAATACGACCAAATTTGATTGCCGGTCATATGAGTAACTGGATGGCCAGTCAACCCTTTCACACTTTATCGCCCAGCACATAGTTTGCCGGCCATTCGCCCCCCTCGTTGTAACTGAGAAATTACTCACTTAGACGACATCATGATTATCTCCCCTCTAAATTACATTACATTGTCGCCTGCCCAGGAAACAGCGTATTTTATGACTGCTTTTGTGGCTAAATTGAATTCCGCATCCTGATGGCCACTTGCTGTAATGGGATAAATACTGTACTAGTGTTGGCTCTATGCATGGTCTGGTGCTGTATAAGCTCAACTTATGTGGACTCGTCTGAGAATTCCCAAAAAATAGTATGCGGTACCTTATCATCGCTATCTTGTACTTCTTTTATCCATGTTTGAAAGGTAACATACCTCTCCCCATCTTCCAGCACCCGAGCTCGCATCCTGTCTCAGGAAGGTGTCATACTTTATTGCCATTCCATTCCGTTCTCCTCCCCATGCATGCTGCATGAGAATCATCCACGTGTATATCATAGTACCAGTACATCATTGTTGACCAGCAAACACTAGACGTTCACCCAATGCTTTGTTAATGTTGGGCCACCGTCTTCGACGCCGGCCCAACATTTACAAAGCATTGGGTGAACGTCTCTTGTGTGCTGGTGGTTACTAAGGCGTCCAGACCAGCATGTGTTGTCCATGTGCTTCCTGCTCATGGTACTCACCAGCAAACACGAAACATTGACCCAGTGCTGGTTCAATGCTGGACCAGCGTCGTAGACGGTGGTCCAACATTCATCCAACAAAGGGTCCATGTCTTGCTCATAGTACTCTCTCTGGAGATTTCTGCAGCATCCGGTCTCTCAGCAAATATCATGAATATACTGGTCTCTAACGTTGGACTAACGTTAACTATCGTCTTTTGTTTATGATGTTGCAGGAGAATCATGCTACTGGATAGTTGAATACCATTGGGAACATGACATTGTATTAACGTTGAATAGACGTCAATGACGTAGTCTCAACTACGTCAATGACGTTGATTCAACTTTAATGCAACGTTGTGTTTTCGTCAAGATACCTTTGATTTTAGACGTTAATAAAAAAGATATTACTTTGTTAGCAATAACAAAATCAGCGTTTGATGTTTATGGACATTCAGCATGTTCAGGTTCTCTACTTTAGTTTCCATGATTATGTCTATAATAATTATTTGTCGTTAGTTAGAGCGACTAATTAAGAGCCCATCTCATCAAATCCCGTCGCGTTGTCTTCGTCCTTGCTCGTAATGCAATTTTCTCCATGGTTAGCAGTGTACGAGTGCAATTCATCTATCAATAAAATGAATTAGTAACAAAAGCAAATTTTGCCGTGTTTTATCATGTTTATAGCCTGTGTTAGACACTATGGCATGCATATAGGTATACTTCCACTTGCTGAATACATCTCTACATATAAACATCAGGATTGAAGGGTAATTACGATTTTTCCAAAAAATGTTGTTTTTGTACAAAAATATTTTAAGAGTGGATGATAAGCCCCGTAGAATCAAGGAATCTTGTTCTTAAGATTACTTGATCATGTTGATGGATCATATTGAAGAGTTAAACTCTCTGCACCCTGTTGGATTGTCATTGTGGCATGCATAGAATCGAAAACGTCCCCTGTGCAAGTCACAGTAAAATACTATGCCGCTTTTCTCAGAGAAAGTTTAGATTCATGGTACCAGAACTGAGAAATGCATAAAGATGCATTTCTGATGGTACGCGTGATCTGCAATGCAAAGGCAAACAGCAGTTACTGCTTGCTCGAAGAGCAAGCAGTTACTGCTGTTTGCCTTTGCAGCACATGGCTGATGGCTGCGGGCTTGACCACACACGCATTCCTGTGTGTATCCTGACAACATCCCGGGATCTTCTGGCTGTTTGTCCCGTTCATTAAGTCTGTTGGCAGTGCAGATCAACCATCTGATCCGGGACCAGCGTATTTGCTCGTCTCTCTGCTGCTCATTTAGCCAGTCAGAAGCTAGTTGTGCCAGAAGACGTGTCCGCCTTAATGCTGTGCTCTTGCGCATATTTCAGCGGTTATCAGATAATTCATACAATTAGCCGGAATGAGCAGTATAATTTTTTTCTGAGATATTTTGGTAACCGAATACATTAATGTATGTCATAATTATAAATGTGTATAGTTTTAGTTGTTGAACAATCTTGTCATAATGCCGTCATCTGCATTAACCAATGAATAACTCTCACCCTTAATCTGCTCATGAAGTATAAGGGGGCCACCATTCGATTTCCATGGGGGGGGGGGGGGGCTGGAGTTTTTTTTAATAAATAATTTCGGGCGGACCCAGCGTGAAATAAATAATTTACTTCAAGAACTGTTCTATATAAACATGTGATAAAATGTGAAAATGTCAGCGCGCCGCCAAGCCCGGGTGAAATAAATAATTTCCTCGCGACAAAAACTCTACTCCCCCCCCCCCCTGGATATTGAATGGTGGCCCCCTAAGGAGTTTTTTCGGTTAGGTAGCAAAAATGTGGTTAACATCTCAACAAATCTGTTAAGATGTCATAGTCTATATTTAAACGTCATATCCAGCGAAGATACATATGTTCCATGAGACTAGATGTATTTTGGTATGTATAATGTAAGTCTTTTAGTACCGGTATGTATAATGTATGTCTTTAGGGACACACCACGACTTCCCACACAGCCCCTCAGCCACATTATAACGTTAAACAGTTAAAGTGATTATAGCTGTTTATTTGTTATATACTTTGTTTGGCGTAATTAACAGTTTTGACAGATGACAAATTATTCTGATTTTTATTCAGAAATACAGACGTATTATAGGAACATGAATTATGCTAATTTCGTGATTTATTTCATAATCTGGATATTTTGAGTCTTAAATTGACATTATTGTGGATTGAAATGGTTTGAATTAATAGCTCCCTAGCATTTATAAGGTTAATGTACCCACTGAGTGGTGTGAGAGAAGATGATTGTCATGTGGTAGAGCCTATTTACAAACAATGCATCTCGTTTTTACGAGTTCTAAAAGACCTCAGCGCTTGACAGTTAAACACATGATGTCTAATGGTACACTGAACACATGGCCCTTAGTAATAGCATGTTTTTCAATTTGTCACCATCCACATCTTGTCTTAAGTCGCAACAGCCTTTCAGGGCCTGGTGTGGATGACCACTATTTGGGAAAACGCAGTAGAGTGCCATATACGTCACCTTAGATATGAAAGGGTGTATCTGCCTCTTTACAAAGTGGCAGATAGACCCTTTTATATCTAAGGGGACTGTAAGTGGTTTTAATCGCAATAAATATTTGTTTTTCTCACACAGATTGTGTGAGAAAATAATGTAATTTATTGCGATAAACACCAGACCGAGAAATAAGACCGATGAGAAATAATTCGATATTTATTTAAATGTTTTGACAGATTGACAAACTGTCAAACATTTAATTAAATATTGAATTATTTCCTCATGAACACCTCGGTCTGTCTATGTGTCGCCAGTCGAGTGCAGAAAACAAAGTAAAACCCAAAATAATTATTGTTCAAACGCTGTCGCATTTTTACACACGCCAAATCTTTTTTCAAGATATGACGTAGATTAAAATTGCAGTTGTTGAGTACGAAATGTGTGTTAAAACATCGAGATTTGCAAATCTTCGGTCTCAAATTAAACAAATATCAGTAATTTTCAGCCACTTGAAGTTGTGAATCGCGGTAGCGGAACACAACTTCAAGTGGCTGAAAATTTAAATTATTTGTTTTTGTGCTTTAACCCTTTCAGCACGGGGACCGTCCTTATACGTCAGAATTTGACGTCTAAAGACGGTCCCCGCATTAAAATAATTAAATAATATTTATTATGGCCGTAAACCCATAACATGGGTATTCAAATGAAGCTGAAAGAACTAATTGTGGCATTTATGATGATTTCAAATTGAAAAAAAATCCGTTGGTCTCTATGGTCTGTACAAAAATAATTCAGCGTTGTAAGGTTTAAGGGTTAATTGAATGAGGTCTGTCTGTCACAGACTACGCGGACATGGCTGGTGTTTCTCTTGTCCAGGGTGGAAACGGTCATACCATCTCTTTGTTTGACCACTTTACGACGAGTCTCAAATAGGTCTACTGCAAATTAATGCAAATGAGGCATTGTGCATCATTTCACATCCACAGAACAGAGTCTTCCCTTTGAACACATTACTTTTAAAACTACAGCAAAATAAACATTTACAACCGATCATTTCCAGATGTGTAAAATAAATGTAATTGATTTTTTGTGGTGAAAATTATATCTGACGTTCACATTATTTGTATCCGTTTCATATTGTAATAATTTGCTCCGACATTTACATTAGGACATTAGGTTATTACATGATTATTATGCCCCGGTAATAATGGTTATTGTCATAACAATGTGGAAAAATAAACTGGCTGAAGTGTTAGATATGTAATTACGACAAGACATGTCTGTAAATAATGACAATGTACAAATCTTTGAGAATGTCTATTTATCAAAGACGATGTTTATTAAAATACTACACGTGTGCGTCGGAGTGAAGCGTAGTATGTAATATATGAATGAACAAGAATGTTATTAACCCTTATTATCCCTTTCGCTGCGGGGACCGTCTATAGACGTCAGAATCTGACGTCCGTAGTTGCCTGATTATGACGTCTAAAGTCGATCCCCGCACTGAACGAATTAAACATAGAAGTGGCATGGGTATTCAAATGAAGCGAAAAGAGCTAACTAAGACATTTATGACGATTTTAAAATGAAAAACCCTTTGGACTCCATGGTTTATGCAAAAATATTTCAGCATTGCAAGGGTTAATACATACAAATGTATATGGTCGGAAAAAGATTGATCACTTCTTACCATGCTTACCCAACCAACAACAGACGTTCACCCAATGTTGGTTTATTGTTGGCCCATCGTCTGCGACACTGATCCATCATTAGACCATTGGGTGAACGTTTTGTGTGAGTAGCTTATGGAACAGTGGATTCCTTAGACGGTGATATGAGTACCCGTGAGTACTTGACGAGTACAAGTGTCAATACTTCCCAGATAATCATCTGCGGGTCAAACTCGTTCAGATTCTTGTCTTCAAATCGAGCCCGTGGTGTCTGGCCAGCGGCCAACGTTAACGGCCGATGCTCTATTATCAATTCTTCTGTTAATGAATTCATTAAGCAAATGTGTGCACGTCGCTCTAAATCAGTTGAATGTGACCTGGCTGGGGCGACCCCCTTGTCCACTCCATCAATACGGTCACCGCGCCTGAGTAATTTAAAGCGTCCTTGTTGCTAAGGTCGGGAGTGCGTTCTGGCCCATCAGACACCGGATGACGCCACTATACGATGGCTCAGTGATGGCCCAAATCACTCAATATTGACCTAACATTGGGTCGACAGTGCTTTTGCATGGATACAAGCCTGCATCAAGAAATTTTATTTTCCGTGTTAGCAAGTTTCAATATTATCTAGTTAACTAATTCCTGAATATTGAGACAGCATCATGATTATATCCATCATGATTATATTCAAGGGAATTTTGTCAAATAACATTATGTGTAGACAATGGTAGAGTGTAGACATAATTTAAAACATGAATATTATGATATTATCATAGCAACAAATAGATCATGATATCATTATAGCCACAAAAAGGTCATGATACAGTAGGATAAGGGCTCGTATCTGCCACAAAGTGGTACATACGACCCTTTGATCCTAATGGGCGACATGAGCGCGACCTCCAAGATTGACGTTAATCAGTTAATTAACTGGATTCATGCAGTGTCTCTGTGCAGATCCAGTCATTAATCAACACCTCCAGGTTCAAGAGGTTTGACGCGACGAGAAGAGGTAATAATAAAACAGTGATCGTAGTGAGTCGTCGTCAGGCATCTTATCAACTCGTGTGAGAGTCGTCGTAATTCTGTGATATCATATATCACTCGTTATCGGTGCTTGGTACGGGTTCTCATCTAATATTTAGCGTGACACTTAATATGTTGGTATAATAGTTTTGTGGTGTGCAGTAGCCATGGTAACGTTCTGAGCGATACAGTGGTGTGTAGTTATCATGAAGAAAGAGTTGATGGTGATTCTTTTCTAAAAAAATAAAAATATAGAGGGGGAAAAGTGATGTAATTCAGAAATGAAAAAATATCCATATCTAGTTAGATACAGACTATGGAGCCTTTTTCTATTTTTCAGCTATTCAATTTGAATTTTCAGTCACTTGAAGTTGTGTCTCGCTACCGCGACACACAACTTCAAGTGACTGAAAATTTATGTAATTTGAGAAATTAAAGTCCCAACATATGTCAGTGTTTTAAGATTAAAGGCATACATACTTTTCTTTTAACAACTGGTATTGTAGAAAGTGACAAAATACTTTTGTGACCCTTTTAGGGCTGTTATATAACTCTGTTCTATTTTACCACACAGTACATAGTTTGTAAATGCCATTAGTTTGTAAATGTATTATGTAGGCTATACAGGGTGACTGTGAAAATGTTCTTCGTTCCCTTGGTTTATGAAAGGGTGTAACTGCCACTTTACAAAGTGGCAGATACACCTTTCATATCCAAGGTGATGGTATGTAGCTTTTATTCTGTCACTTTAAAATGTATTGTTATAGCTCATAGCATAATTATAAATCACACGTGTTTATCTTGTCGCTGTTTCAAATAATATTCATCGCTGAATTGTTAACCTATCACCATCGATATAATATTATACTAGTCGCCTCGGTGTTAAAAGGTAAAGAGGTCGTATTTCCCACTTTACAAAGTGAACCGATACCACCTTTTAATACCAACGCGACAATATTTCTGATTTAATTTCAGCTCTATTTACACCAGTATTCACACATGAGAGCTGGTTTGGTATTTAAATAACGGTTTACTTAACCCTGACCTATCACATATGTACGGCTATTGTATACTACTCCAGATTATTTATCAACCTTCTTCACTCTGGAAGGTTTAATGTATATTTTAGCCACGTCCCAGTGAACAACAGACGCTGAATTCGAATATTTCCCCAATGTATAGGCCCCTCTACGTGGCGCTATTTATTTAACAAATACGCTGGTCATGTAAACATTATCTTATTTTCCCGGTTTATTCTATAAAAAAAAGACAAGACAAGAATATTTTATAAAAATGCCGTGTATTTTCTACATATTTATAAAATATTTTAAATAAATTAATATACTTTATTCAGTTTATGATATTTATCTTTTGTATTTTTATTACATATACATTTACACAATTTACTCGGCAAATACGAAATCGTCATCCAATTTTTTCCATGCTGGGCTGACGTCGTGACGATTTCGTGGTTGAACATCACATGTTTGCCGTGGGTATTGTAGTCTATAACAGTATCTAGGGTGCGGGCTCTGGTGCAGTGGTTAAAGCTGCCTGCTTGGTAAGTTGGAGATCGCGGGCCCGAACCCCGCTCTGGCATTGAAATTTCACACAAACAAAATGTTTCTTCCCCGCTCACTCGTTAAGAGTCAATATTGTGGGGAGCCCCCCGTGACCGAGAGGCAGCGTGCTCGGCCTCAGATCGCAAAGGCTCTAATTTCGAATTCAGTGTCTGGAGGGCAATGTCATCTCATTCATCTTATCATTATCAAGAGGTTCTCCCGGCCCAGTTTAGCCTACATGTGCACTAAGGTGGCCTAAAACCCCATTCATTTCATCTATCACGGTATCTGGGCGGTGTTGTGGCCTTTCTCCGTCACGGGTGTGTGGTGACTGTGGAGTCAGTGACAGTGACAGCTTGGTGACAGTCAGGCGTGTCATGATGATCGTCACTGACACTGACACTCAGGGTGGTCCACCAACTCACTGGTCACCATGACGACACCCTGGTCACCATCACCACATTCTGATAACCAGAGAACCTCACAGATGTATATATTTCTTACATTCAGACTATATTGTTGCAAAGGCAAATAGCTGTAACTGATTACTTGAAAAATAAGCAGTTACTGTTATGCTGATATACAAAAGCAAACAGCAGTAACTGCTTTGTTTTCAAGTTAGCAGTTACTGCTGTTTGTCTTAGCAAGACAGTCAGTTAGCAAGGCAGTCAGTGTAGTTCTGTTGATTTTTTATCGAGAATGTTAGTTGATGACAGTGATTTGAACACCACAATATCTTGCGAACATTTCACCTAATTCAGATTTAAAAAAAAGTAGTTTGTACTTGCAGGGGAAAAAATGTTCAGTATCGCATATATACATGATATAGCGAAAATGCTATGCAAGTCTGCCCATTTGCTAATCAAATGTGTAATGGATTAGCACAATATGTATACAATGATAGAATGTCTAGCAAACTTCAATTAGAGAGAGAAAATTGCTCATCAATAATTTTCAAACATTTTTTTTCCTGACTTGTTAGCGTAAAGTAACATGTTGAAAGTGATTTAGGGCCTAATACTACAGATACCAAACAGCTCATGCGGATCTGTTCTGGATAATGTAACCGAAGGTTTCCGTATCGTTAGTTGACCATTTTATGTAATAGTTCATCTTTTCTGTGCGTCTCATCTCGAATTCCATCGAAATGCAGTTGATAGAGAATACAGGCATCTACGTCAAAACGTCGGATATCAGAGACGCGCCCTCACACACCTGAGGCGCGGATTGGCATCTGTGGATTCCTTCCCTTCATCCACAAATCTCCCTCACCGCCATTCTCTCTCCCAGCTCATTCCATTACTGTCTGAATCGTTATAACCCTAACAAACCCAACGCTGCCTTATTAGGCAATTCAGTATGATTAATACTAAGTAGTAACTGTAACTACATATAACATAATGTATAACTATATCAATAGGCCTTTTTCATGCTATTATATTGGTGTATCTGTACATTTCTTTCATTTATTGGGCATGATATATGTCTAATTATCTGTAGAAAGCTTATAGGTTTTATTCGATAAAATCACGTGATTACATACAACATGTAGATGCATGTCCTTCTCCCTGTCATTAGAAACGCATATCTGCCTCTTCGACCATCAAGTGACAGATACATGTATGTCATTTTTCAAATATGAATGGCGCATTGGTCCATTAACTTCTGCTCCTCTGGCTAGATTTGAACACCGAAGCAAAAATAAACTCAAAGATCCTGCTGGGGTAGGCCTACTTCGTGTCATTTTAGACGTCAGATTCTGACGTCTAAAGACGATCCCCGCACTGAAAGAGTAAAATATTTATAATTGTCGTAGACCCATAACATTAGGTATTCAAATGAAGCGGAAAGATCTATTAAACTAAGACAATCATGATGATTTTAAATTGAAAAACCCCTTTGGTCTCCATACAAAAATATACAAAAATATTTCAGCGTTTTAGGGGTTAAATTTCACCTGGATTCTCTCCTCCAGCCTGGTCCTGAACGACTGGATCCCTGGAGCTAGCAGCGATCCCGATTGAGCGCCGCCTCCTACCTGCATGCCCGGACTTCAAAGGCTCACTTTCAAAGTCGCCGAGCAGAGTAATCAAGAACGCTGTGGCGACATCAAAGGCGACTGGCACGACAGCCAGGCCCAACGCTGTCTCAACGCTGGTCCAGCGTCAGAGACGCTGAACCAGCGTTGAGACAGCGTTGGCCCGCGGTGTCTCATCTCCCGGTACCTTTTCAGAATTAGTGTCCTCTAGCGGCTCCGCCGAGGCAGTTGCCATGGTGACGGCCAACGCGAGCAGGAGACGCCGCCTGGTGTCGGATTTCTCGCCGCTCGCAGAAACGTTTTCAGATGACGATCCCTCATTTTGAGCCGTTTTCTGTCACGGCAGATGGGCTGGCAGAAACCCTTCTTTATTATCAGCACTTATTTCCTTTTCTCGCAGGACTTTTTTACGAAACATAACATTACTCAAATGGACGAACAGTCAATAAAAATGCGAAATGATGAACTATAGTAGGGTAGGGTACTCATCCGAAATGTTTGAAAGTGACGCTAATACTCCAATGTTTAAAATATCGATGTTATATTTTATGAGGATGGGTGTGCGCCATTTCTTAGTGAAATAGTGTTTTGATCATGTTGATACGTGTAAATGTTTTATTAATGCATATAAAATTCAATTTAACACTCCATTATAGCCCGATCCATTTTAGATAAATAACAGTTTAAATTGATCGACTCGCTGCATCTTGAACCATGACAAAGTAATATAATGAACCACATATGATTCACATTATGGTGACATAGGGGCCTACATGTATTATTAGCTTAGCACACACGGAACATTTTGAATATTTGTTTAATGTCGCACTAACGTCTTTGACCTTGTGACATTGATACCTATGTTTTATAGATAACAAAATATTGTTGATCTACATGTAGGCCCTATCTACGAGGATGTTCTTATGTTAATGGCTTAACATGACAATATGTTTTGTGTGTTAAACAGGGACTTGTCGCTGAATCTACTGGCCAGTTTGAATGCTTCATCACTCTCAGGGATGCCCAAACTCACCAGACTGTA
This sequence comes from Flabesymbios commensalis, assembly GCA_964017125.1. NCBI lineage: Eukaryota > Metazoa > Annelida > Polychaeta > Terebellida > Flabelligeridae > Flabesymbios > Flabesymbios commensalis. Next base: position 39,424,372 of record OZ024912.1, on the reverse strand, counting down.
AGTATTAATAATAATTGTCTTCTCCTTGACTATGAAAGGGTGTATCTGCCACTGTGTAAAGTGCCAGATACACCCTTTCAAAGCCAAGGGGGAATTTATCAATATATGATACAGTTTTGAAGTATTGACAAATAAGTCGCCCCCTTAGTGATGAAAGGGTGTAACTGCCACTTTTCAAAGTGGCAGTTACACCCTTTCTTCGCTAAGTGTGTGAAATCATGGCGTAATAATTCAGCCATTGTGAGGCATAACGCCAGAAGAACTTTAATTTCCTGTCCTTTCATTATTGCACATGTTGCAGACATTCGCGTGTAAATACCGAGTACATCCCAATACACTGCCGGGCAAAGCCAAAAGGCAGTATATGCGTACTTTACAAGTGAGCAGATACTTTTACCTTTTCAAAGCAGTATACCGTGGGGTTAGAGATGGGCCGTGTTTTCAGAACATTGAGCCATCCGCGAGCCAACATTTCTTCTTAATGTGGTTATATTTGTTCCAACACCGGTTTTAAGATGGGTCATAATATTCAAACGTAGATCCAGCTTTGACCAAGCGTTTCTTGTTAATGTGGCATATCTGTGGCGTTTTAAGGAGTTTCACCAAATGCGCGACGTTGACCCAATGTCCGTCTAAATTTGCAACATTGCCCAGACATTAAACTGACATCACGTCAACGCTGATGTGTACGTCATCCCTATCCGTGAATTCTCCGTATATTTAACTCTTCAAACACCAAACCCTTTTTAATCAGTTTAGTAGCCGATCTAATAATCACTCATTGTTTGAGAGTAAAGTGTTTGCTTCAACATCAATATTCGCAAATGTTTGGTTTCAAATTAAACAAAATATGATTAATTTTCAACTACTTGAAGTTGTGGGTCGCGGTAGCGAGACACAACTTCAAGTGGTTGAAAATTTATATTCTATGATTTAGCGCCATAAGCATGATAAGTGTTAACGATCGCAAAACACATGGAAATACTTTCACCTTGTGTTTGATTATAAAAAAATCCATTAAAAACATAGTGTTCACTGCAGCATACATGGGAAAGAAAACGTACACGTATTTATCCAATGTTTGTTAGCTTTATCTTCTACTTTGGCCGGCCCCAATGGCTGATTCAATCCGGTTGTGGCTCGAATCTCAGAGGTGCATGTTTCAAATCCCGATCAAGTCGGATAATATTTGTCATTATGTTTGTGCTCATCGGGGTTGGGCTCATTGGGGTTGTGCTCCAAACTGTTCATATGGCTGGAGTGTGCAGTGCTGTGTATGGTCCTATGCACTATAAACATGGTAAAAGTATCATAGAAGTCAGTCATTCGATAAGAGTAGGGCATAGTCCCGTCACGGCCTCCTTCTGTCGCGATATTACCATGATTGTGCAGAAAGCGACGTATAGCATTCTTCACTTTCTCACTTATCTGTTACCTTCGAGAACCGAAGAGTAAATATGTAGACTCGCTAGATATCTACATTATATTTACTATAATAGTTTCACAATCATGATAATAGATCTGAGTAAAAATTATATATATTCCAACGTGGCCTGGATGGCTTCAATGGTGAGATATTTTCAATGTAACTGTTACCCAGAAAACATGATACACGGACCCAATGTTGGTTCAATGCTGGCCACGATGGTCCAACATTGAACCAGCATTGGGTCAGTGTATCGTGCTGACTGAGTAGTAGTGTTTATCAAATAGAAATATTGCATTGAGTATAAATTTTGAATTGTGGTCACCATGTTCACTTGATAAAGTGTTTAACATGTGTAATGCGAGTACTCTCTGGTGAAGGGACTACAAGCCCAGAATAATCCATACTCTGGCCTACAGGGATCACGCCCGGACTTCTCGGTTGTCACTTTTGTGGGAAGTGATGAAGTGTTTTGACATCAAGGTTACCAGATCTTGTTTCTACGAAGGATCCTTGAAGTACTGACAAATCAGGACTGATTATGTCTGAATAATAGTAGGCCTACTGCCCATGGAATATTTGTTAATTATATTAACCATTTGCCTGTTAATCTCGACTATAATTTCGCCACCTTAGTCGTGAAAGAGTGTAACAGTCACATGATAAAGTTGAAGCTACACCCTTTCAACTCTAACGGTAGGATTTAACGTTGTTCAATTACAGTACAGTATGCGTTTAAATACGATATTGTTAACTTATATTTGCATTTCATAATTATATTATATATGAGAGGTCCATAGACTAATGCTACTGATTCCTTTTCTACAACAATAATCGTAACAATACCGGGACTGGTGAAATCTGCTCTGCTAAGTCAAAAGGCAGTATCTGCTAAACGTAAAGTAAGCATAATACTTCCTTTTGGTTTTGTACTACAAATATGTTATCATGGGTTCAAGTTGTCTTGACGATGGAATGTCTAAAAGGCGTATGTCTGCATCCATGCATGATTATTAAGACATGTATTATAATAATAGTCATCGCTAATCTCTCTCATTCCATTACATATACAGCAGTAAAAACATGCACTTCAGGAACACTTGTCAGCATTTTTTACTGCTTACAAGGGGTCTGACATCAAAGCGCACCCATGCCGCGATGTCACGACACCTGCCCTCTACTCGCCCTCGTTTACTGTGCCGGTTGACCCCGCTTGACCTGCCCTGACCCTATTTGACACGCATGAGAAGCCACTTGGCCCTTTGTGCCGCGATGGGGCTCAGAATAGGAGCTGAGGCACAAACACTGCTTTCACCTTTCATCGCTTTTCATATTGACGATTGACGGCTGGGTGTGCACCCCCGAACTTAAGACGTCTTTGACTTTCCTTTCCGTTTACCACTACTGCTGTGCAAAGGCAGTAATTGCTCACTTGAAAAGTGAGCAGCAGCAGTAATTGCTCACTTGAAAAGTGAGCAGTTACTGCCTTTTTGCTTTGCACCGTAGTTTAGCTCTTGTTGCAGGTGAACCGGGACTCTTTTGTCCACTGTTGACTCCACGCTCCCAATCCAGCATCACGGCAAACACAACATATTGAAACATTAAGCCATCATTGGTTCAATCATATTCTAGATCGACTTGACAATGTACAGTGTAGGCTAGATGAGAAATGTAAAATAAAATATGTGAGGGCACGTCGTATTCTCGTACAATACAAGTTACGATATAACGTAACTGTAGGCTTCGGATTGGTTTTTATTTAGAAAATTGCAATGCGATATAGCGTAACGTATACGAGAATATGGGCCCTGTTTCGTTGCAATCCCATTAAAATGTATAAAATGTTTAATTGGAATTTTAAATAATCATAACCCCAGTTTTAACTTTGAGATTCTAAGAGTGAAATGTGTGGTACATCAAGATGGATGAAATTATCTTGTAAATAAAAAGAATTGAAATAATAACCCAATGAATCATGTGCTCAGGCTTAACTGATATGACTGTCTGTAATCCACACCGCTGCGTCCATAAATATACAAACAATCACCCACCGACCACATATTTTTTCAGTGCCCTAAACCTGTACCTCCAACAGGGAAGAAAATCAGACTCATTGATTTATTCATTGGCTGGGTCTATTTGCCCCGTCACGGGGCACACAAGGCAAGAAAAGTGTGTTGGATAACCCGTGACGGGGCAAATAACAGTTAAAAGCTCTTCCATGTCCCGTGACGGGTCGTGGAACCGCTGATTTTGTGCCTTCGATACACCGTGGCGGCCGAAATAAAGGAAAATTAGAGTTATACAGCCCGCTGCGGTGTATGCAAGATAATGAAAGTGTCCTTGGGCACCCCGTGAATGATGTAACGAGGTTTCTTATTGGTTGTCAAAAGAAGCATTACATTGAGTCCATTCGACTAGCACAATAAATAGGTTCCCATTTCTAATCCTCAGCTACTCGTCATGCGGCCCCGAGGGGCCAATGCACAGGTCCACATCTTAGTGTAGGGGGAATTTGATATTCAATTCGAAATAAACATATACAGTGTGTAGCGAGCCCCGCCTGAGAGAGGAGGTTTACCCAGTGTGCAGTGAGCCCCTCATCCCTCCTGAGAGAGGAGGTTTACGCAGTGGGCCCTTCATCCCTCTTGAGAGAGGAGGTTTACCCAGTGTGCAGTAAGCCCCTCATCCCTCCTGAGAGAGGAGGTTTACCTAGTGTGCAGTGGGCCCTTCATCCCTTTTGAGAGAGGAGGCTTATACCTACTTTGCAGTGGGCCCTTCATCCCTCTTGAGAGAGACAGGAGGTTTACCCAGTGTTCAATGGGCCCTTCATCCCTCTTGAGAGAGGAGGTTTACCCAGTGTGCAGTGGGCCCCTCATCCCTCCTGAGAGAGGAGGTTTACCGAGTGTGCAGTGGGCCCCTCATCCCTCCTGAGAGAAGAGGTTTACCCAGTGTGCAGTGGGCCCTTCATCCCTTTTGAGAGAGGAGGCTTATACCTACTTTGCAGTGGGCCCTTCATCCCTCTTGAGAGAGACAGGAGGTTTACCCAGTGTTCAATGGGCCCTTCATCCCTCTTGAGAGAGGAGGTTTACCCAGTGTGCAGTGGGCCCCTCATCCCTGACTTTGTCTCAAAGATAAGGTTTATCCAATAACCCAGTGTGCAGTGGGCCCCTCATCACTAACTTGTCCTGAAAGATGAGGTTTACCCAGTGTGCAACCAGCCCCTCATCCCTCCTGAGAGATGAGGTTCACCTAGTGTGCAGTGGGCCCCTCATCCCTCCTAAGGGATTAGATTTACCTAGTGTGCAGTGGACCTCTCATCCCTCCTGAGAGATGAGGTTTATCGCTTGTGCAGTGAGCCCCTCATCCCTGCCTCTGCCTGATAGATAAAGTTTACCTAGTGTCCAGTGAGCCCCTTATCCCTCCTGAGAGATGAGGTTTACCCAGTGTGCAGTGAGCCGCTCATCCCTAGCACTGTCTGAGAGATGAGGTTTACCCAGTGTGCAGTGGGCCCCTGATCCCTGACTGGCCCTGAAAAATGAGGTTTACCCAGTGTGCAACCAGCCCCTCCTGATAGATGAGGTGTACCTAGCGTGTAGTGGGCCCCTCATCCCTTCTGAGAGATAAGGGTTTAGTCAGTGTGCAGCGAGCCCTCATCCATCCTGAAGATGAGATTTAGCCAGCAGTGTGCAGTGAGCCCCTTATCCATAACTGGGCCTGAAAGATGAGGTTCACCCAGTGTGTAGCGAGCCTTTCACTCTCTCAGGGTGAAGTTTACACAGTCTGTAGTGAGCCCCTCATCCCCAAGAGATGAGATTATCAGATTTTCCCTATATTAACATTCTGAAGTCTAGAATATCACATATATTATGTATTAGCACTCTCCATTCTAGAGTATCACATGTATTACCTATCTGGAGTCCAGACTATGACATGTCTCATGTATAGAGTATCACATATCTAATTTATTAGGCCTCTGTGGACTAGAGTATCACACGTATTAACCCTCTTTGGTCTAGAGTATCACGTTTCTAATGTGTTAACCCTTTGTGGACTACACTATCATGTTTATCTTATTTTAACCTACTGATGCCTAGAGCATCATAAATGTATCACGTGTCTCAAATATTAACCCTCTGTAGACTAGACTATCAAATTGCTTCTATATTCACCTTTTGGTGTTTGGGGTATCACATGTCTTATTTATTAACCCTCTAGTATAAACCCTCTAGAGTATCACGTTTCTTATGTCTTAACCCTCTGTGGACTACACTATCATGTTTATCTTTTTTTTTAATCTACTCATGCCTAAATCTTCATAGATGTTATTTCTCAACCCTCTATAGGATAGAGTTTGACATGTATTAACCCTCTGAGGTCCACAGGGTCGATAGTATCACGTGTGTCTCGTGTATTACTGAGCTGTGGACTAGATTACCATATTTCTTCTATATTAACCTTGTCATACCTAGAGTATCAGGGGTTGACAAATCCTTTTTGTGTTTGGTAGCCCGGATGACTTTTCGGGCTACTGGACTACTTAGAATTGAGACAAAAATATACAACTTCTGGTAGCCCATAATGAAAAGATGGTAGCTCAGGTGTAACCGCCCAGATTAACCCCCACTGAATTATACCCGGGTATATTCTGGACTATACCCGGGTATAATCTGGAATATACCCTGGGGTATAGTCTGGGAGCTCCCAGACTATACCCCAGGGTATATTCTGGGAGCTCCCAGACTATACCCCACAAGCCCAGACTATACCCCATCAGATGCAGGGTGGGGTATACTCTGGGAGATATTATATATGATTACAATCAATTGTAAATTTAAACTAATTATAAAGTAAAGGCTAAACTGGGCCAGGAGAACCTCCTGAGGATGGTGAGATGACACTTTACAAGTGAGCGGGGGAAAACATTTTGTTTCTTCGAAACTTGAAGGCCAGACTTTCCAAGCAGGTAGTTTTACTTCTGGTGGTTAGAGCATGCCTAAAGTTTTAACCCTCTGTGTGCTAGACTACCATATGTCTAGAGTATCACATATCTCGTCTATTAATCGTCTGGGGCTAGACTGTCAAATGTCATTGTTTTTAACCTTCTGGTGATTAGAGTATCACATATCCCATGCATTAACCTGATGGTTGTCACATCACTTGTCGTATGCATTAGCCCTCTGGATGCTAGAATATCACATGCCTCCTATATTAATCTTCTGATGGTTAGAGTATCACATGTCTAATGTATTAACCCTCTGGGGACTAGACTATCTTAAGACTTCTATGTTAACCTTCTGATGGCTAGAGTATCACTTGTCTTATGTATTAACATTCTGGTGGCTAGATCATCACATGGCTCATGCATTAACCATCTTAAAAATATGTCTCCCATCCTTACCTTCTGATGGCTAGAGTATCACTTGTCTCATGCATTAACTTATTTGGTGCAAAACAATTAAATACTTTCAGTGTACAACTGGGTGCGCACCAATAATTAATTGGTCTGCACCAATTAATTATTTGAATTATTTGGTGCAAGGTTAATGTCAATACATGAGACATATTATACTCTAGCCATGAGAAGGTTAACATAGGGGACATAAAATAGTCTAGTCCTCAGAGGGTTAATACATTTTACACATGAATCATGCCAGATTACGATCAGTTATCATATGATAATTGATTGCAAGTCATATATGATATCTCCCAGAGTATACCCCTATCGCCCAGACTATACCCCACCCTGAATCTGGTAGGGTATAGTCTGGGTTTGTGGGGTATACTCTGGGAGCTCCCAGAGTATACCCTGGGGTATAGTCTGGGAGCTCCCAGACTATACCTAGGGTATAGTCCAGACTATACCCGGGTATAGTCCAGTCAGGGGTGTTAATCTGGGCGGTTACACCGGGCGTTCAGGCATGGGACTTGGCAAGCGCTGAGTATCATATGTTTTATTTATTAACCATTTCCGGACTAGAGTAACACATGTATTAATCCTCTGGGGTCTCTGGTATCACGTGTCTCAACTATTAATCTTCTGCTACTAGACTATTATATTTATCAAATGTTAACCTTCTGTTGCCTAGAGTATTACATGTCTTCTGTATTAAAGCCAACACAATCAGGCTAAAATCATCAAAAAATCAATAATTTTATTTTGGCTTCTTAATATACATCCTTCATATGTGAACATGTCCATAGACTAGAATTGCGGAAGTCTTTTAAGTTGTGGGTTGCTGTGGCAACGTAGCAAGGTTGCGGAAAACCCCGTTTATCAGTTATTTCTGTATTTCTTAATTTAAACATGCATGTATGAAACCAAATTGTGTATTTATTGCTCGCTTAACTGGTAAATGCGCAACACGAAATTAAAAAAACCATACGCAATACTAGTCTATGGACATGTTTACATATTATGCCCATATTAAGAAGCCAAAATAAAAATAGGGATTTTTTTATGATTTTAGCCTGATTGCGTCGCTTTAACTGTCTGGAGGCTGGAGTATCAAGTGTTGTCTCATATAATAATCTTCTGGTGGCTACAGTATGAGATTGCTCCCATTATTAACCATGTTAACCATCTGGTGCCACACTGGCATGTGTATGATATATTTTCTTCTGTAGCTAGACCCAGTAAATGCTACAAATTAAAATATTTTTTAGACAGATGAATTTACAGATATTTACGAAACTTAGGCCTAACGCTATCTACGCTAGAAAAGCTAGGTGGATAAATGGGAGTTAGAGAGAAAATTAGCAAAATGCTTTGATAGTAATCAAAGATCATTGTTTTATTATTGTGTTATTATTGCACACTGGAAAAACCTTTATCTCTTAGGAGGGATGAGAGGCTGGTTGCACACTGGTCAGCTTCATCTCAGGGAGAAGTAGGGGCTGTAGGTGGGGCTGGTTGCAGATTGGGTGAACTTCATCTTTCAGGCAGAGTCAGGGATGAGGGGCCCACTGCACACTAGGTAAACCTCATCTCTCAGGAGGGATGAGGGGCCAACTCCACACTAGGACCTGTAAACCTTATCTCTCGGAAGGGATGAGGGGCCCACAGCACAGAAGGTAAACCTTACCTCTCAGGGGGAGGGGGGGGGGCTCATTGTACACTGGCTAAACCTGATCCTTAGAAGGGGCTGGTTGCACACTGGTAAACTTCATCTCTCAGGAATGAGGGGCCCACTGCACACTGGGTAAACATCATATCTGATGCAGTGTCAGGAATGAGGGGCTGACTGCACACTATGTAGACCTCATATATTAGGAGGGGTGAGGTGCACATTCCACACTGGTCGAACCTCATCCTTACCGTATCCCCGCACATAAACGTGCATGCACTTATAAGTGAAATTCGAATGTCATTTCTCCAAAAATATTCTTGTTCGCTTATAAATGCATGCACTTATATTTGAAAATTACTACGCGTACCACGGTGTAACTCAAGACATATAATTCAGGTGAGAATAATAATAATATGACTATATTGACTTATAGACTATTACTAGTTAATGCCCATAATAATTTTTAAAAATGTTGATCGTAAACACAAAGGACAATATTATTTTATTATTATTTATTAACGGGTAGATATTAGGAGAGAATTGCCCATAATACAGATATGCGCCAACAGTTCAAGGCGTCAAAGCGATAGGGTTTGGGTGTGATAGTTGAAAAATGGGGACAAATGAGGTGTGATATAACAGTTCAGGTAGTGTCAAGACCTATTTCCTGGAGTCACTCCTGCAAGGTAACTTCAAAGTTACTGTCCCAGTGATTACTAGCGTTAGCTCAGTTTACTTTGAATTGGAATAAATCAAATAAATACGATTTTAACGAATTGGAATAAATTTAAAATTTATCGTTATGTTCGAATATAAGTGCATGCACTTATTTTCGAAAAGTAAGTGCATTTTCGAACATAAGTGCATTCGCGGGGATACGATAATTAGGATGGATGAGGAGCTGGTTGCACACTGGGTAAACCTCATATTTTAGGCCCAGTTTGGGACGAGGGGCCCACTGCACACTGGGTAAACCTCATATCTCAGGGATGAGAAGACGGGGCTTGTTACACACTGAATATGTTTATTTCGAATTAAATATTAAATGCTTCTGCACTAAGACGTGGGCCTGTGCATTGGCACCGAGGGTCCGTATGACGAGTGACTGTGGATGATCACTCGATCGATGTACATGCCTGTCCACTCTTCTGATAATAACCAGGTATATGATAATTAAGTGTTTTTTTATGTGGATATTACATAATATTAGCAAAACTAACCAATACTAAGCGAGGTCAAGTATGTGTGTAGGCCTATCAAATAATCTATCCTATCCGATTATTATTCAGTCTACTCACATGTCAGTTATGATTTAAAGTTGGTGGGTCGTTATACTTCACTGAATCTAAATATTTACGTTGCGATAGACCCACTCCTGTCGAAGTTGACCTTATTGCGCATGCCTGCCTTTGTATTAGGCGCCCTAAATGTTTACTCAGCGAATCACAACGATCCACCTACATTATTCCCTCCATCCGTCTCTTTCCAGCGAACACGACCAGTAGGCCTTCTGCAACGCCGACCACCCAATATTAAAGTAGGCGAGTCGTCACTATTTACTGAACACATGTCGTAGGACCACCCGCATGCGCAGTATGGTTCTAAGGTTGGGGTCGTCAAGGTGAATATTATTGATAAGTGAGCGAAACTTCTCAGCTGGTTTAGTCTATAGCCTACTAGCTTTGACATACTGTCTTCTAATTTTGGCCACTATACTGCTATGGTGGGGACGCTCGGAGCTTATATTTTACCGTGATATTTTCCCTAAATTATTCTCAACCCTTTCAGTGCGGGGGCCGTCTATAGACGTGAACGACCCCCGCACTTAAGGAATTAGCAAATTGTAATGACCATAGACCCATAACATAGATATTCAAATGAAGCAGAAAGAGCTAACTAAGATATTTGTGATGATTTTAAATTGGAACAACTCTTTGGTCTCCATGGTTGAAACGCAAATATTTCATCATTGTAAGTGTTAAATCATCTAGACATTAATGAATTCATATTTATTTGGCCAACGTTCTAAGGTATGTGGGCCATCAAAAGTGAATATTTTTAATCAGTTAGTGAAACGTCTGACCTGTTTTCAACTAGGCAATGTTGATGGGTTGAATAAGATTTTAGTCCTAAAGTATTTTTTAAAGTTTTTCCTGAGGTCACATAGTGAGCGCACGATATTACTGCAATACATGTTTCAAATTACTGTTATCATTATTACATTTAGCTATAAACAAAAAAATATATATATTTGTGAATTAATTTATACTATTCGCCTTCTGTTTTATGAGTAGGCCCATGGTTTATCCTCCTCCAGTCTGTGACGACTCTTAGTTTCTGGGAGTAGTAACAATCTGTTCAATTTGTCCTTGTATTAAGACTGATTAAGGCAAAGTGAACACTATTATCATCGGTTGTTTAAATTAAGTTATTATCGCCTTTATCCAAGGTACCATTTATGACTTACCAAAAAGTTTTGAAATAGCATTATGTTTATACTTGAGAAACTATAGAATGTATGGTGAATTTGTTTTTTTTTAAAGTCAAAAATACATTGTGAACGCGTAATCCCAAGTACCGCTAGTCCGTATTCCTCATACTTTTGTATGTAGGCACTTACCTCATAGCGCAATGATTTGTAGTTATTGTCAATTAAAATACTTGGCAGAGATGCATTCGTTTTCGCCTCATAGCGAAAACACATCTTATTTTCCTTTTAACAAGGGCTCAGGGGCGCATATTTTCTGTATTTTACTTCTGTGTACATATAATAGTATTCTATTGGGTGGCGAAAAGTGTAGGGGGTATGCCTACTATCCTGTTTAATTAATACAAATGGAAGTATTAGAATTTAGTGCTTTGTTTAAAATTGTCCCGGAAGGATATAATGGTAGTTGTTATAGCTACTAGAGAATTTGATAATGTACAGACAAGATGTAGGTAATCCTTTTGTGGATAACTTTTGTGTTACTCTGCGACCATGTGAGCACATTCAATTATAAAGTTAAATAATGATGAGATAATATTAATTACAAATGTTGCAATTGCATTTATTAATTTTTAAACATGAAGAAAATCATATCACACATAAAATAATGTAGATCTTGTTTATGTTTCTTATACAGATACAACAAAAAAAGCCAGTGACTTTGAGTGTTCATATAGAGTGTCCATATATATTCTTCTAAAACCACTGGCGTCTCGCTGAAAATAAAATAATGAGTGGATCAATAAAACATAATTATTTTTTTTAATATGTTCTATTCGTGGTGATTAAATTTGAAATTTGCATCTAATAGGTTGATAAAAAAAATACAATATAATAACTACAAGAACTTTAATATTTGTTGGGTGACACATAAATTAGGTAGATAGTCATACCTACATTTATCTCTCATACACTACTGTATCATCTGTACACGGGGCAATCGTGTTTCCAGGAGAATGATCTAAAAATTGTATCGCTGTACCTTTATCCTGTACAAAGAAAACAAAAACAAATATCACTATAGCACAATTTAATCATTACGAGAACGCAATTCTGCTACGTAGGTGTACTGTGTAGCAACAACGATTTATGTTCTAGCGCTCATAGCGAACATTTTGCACCAGATATACTGTAGATTAACTTGCTGAATGTTGAAATAACCCTGCTGCTTTTCTGTGGTTTAAATAAGAAAGGTTGGAATAGTTATATAACCCAATGGATTTGGTGTGGATTAAATACGAAAATATTTCTATAACCAGCTGTTTTTCCTGTAGGTTAAATAAGGTTTAAATAGTTTAATAGCCCAGGTGATTTTCTGTGGGTTAAATAAGAAGGTTGGGATAGTTATCTAGCCCGGTGTATTTGTTGTGGATTAAATATGAAGATTGGAAAATCGTTCTGAAACCCAGCTGTTTTTCTGTGTGTTAAATAAGAAGGTTAATATTTAAAAACCCAGGTGCATTGTAGTGGGCTAAATAAGGTTAAAATATGTCTGGATGTCATGCTTTATTATGTGTAGGCATAAAGAATTGTTGGAAATGTTGTTTAGCCCGGGTTGTTTTCTGTGGGCTAAATAAATATGTCGGTTAAAAAGCTATAAAACCTACTTGCTTTTGTTTGGGTTAAATATATTTTCTGTGGTCTGGAAGCTACAAAGGTTGAAATGAGTATATACACTGTAGTCTGGATTATTAATTGCGGGTTAAATAAGAAGGTTGAAATTGTTATTTAGCCTGGGTTGTTTGATGTGGAAATAGTTATTTAGCCTGGATGCTTTGTTGTGGGTTGAATAAGGACATAGGTTGACATGGTTATTTATTCACTTGATGTGGGTTGAAGACGAAGATTGAAATAGTTTTATAACCCACTTGTTTTATATGGGTTATATAAGAAGGTTTGTATTGTTATTTAGCCCGGGATGTTTTCTGTGGGTTAAATATGTCGGTTGAAAAGTTATAGGCCTAAAACCTACTTGCTTTTATTTGAGGTGAATATAAGGTTCAAATAGTTAAATAGCCCAGTAGGTGATTTTCTGTGAGCTAAATAAGAAGGTTGGTATAGTTATCTGGATTTGGTGTGGATAAAATATCAAGGTTGAGATAGTTCCATATTACCCAGCTGCTTTTCGGTGGGTTAAATGGGAATGATGTAAACGTTTATAGCATTGTGAGAAATGTTTTTATCTGGTTATCATGGGAACAAAAATGTCAGGATAGCAAATTATTATTGAAAATGGGGTGTACATGTGAACTGGTACTTTTAATGTCACCTTAAATTAACATTTCTGTAAATATAATGTGACGAAATCTGTGACGTTCATCACAGAAACGCCCCACTTACACAATTGTTATCCCCATTTAGCGAGAAATAGAAATATATCAATTAAAAAAAAAAAATTGAACATGTTTAAAACTAAAAAAATCAAATTTAAACAGTGATTTTTTGTGGGCTAAATAAGAAGGTTGGGATAGTCATCTAACCCGGTGGATTTGGTGTGGATAAAATATCAAGGTTGAGATAGGAATGTCGTAAACGTTTATAACCCAGATGTTTTTTTGTGTGCTAAATACGAAGGTTGAAACAGGTATATAATATGGGTTATTAATTGCAGGTTGAATAAGAAGGTTGGAATGGTTATTTAGCCCGGGTTGTTTGGTGTGGAAATAGTTATTTAGCCTGTATGTTTTGTTGTGTGTTAAATAAGTATATAGGTTGACATAGTTATTTATGCACGGTGATTTGATGTGGGTTGAAGACGAAGATTGAAATAGCTCTATAACCCACTTGTTTTATGTGGGTTATATAAGAAGGTTTGCATTGTTATTTAGCACGTGATGTTTCTGTGGGTTAAATATGTCGGTTGAAAATATATAAAACCTATTTCCTTTTATTTGGGGTGAATAGAAGGTTCAAATAGTTGAATGGCCCAGTAGGTGATTTTCTGTGGGCTAAATAAGAAGGTTGGGATAGTTATCTAGCCTGGTGGATTTGGTGTGGATGAAATATGAGGGTTGAGATAGTTCTATATTACCCAGCTGCTTTTCTGTGGGTTAAATAAGAAGGCTGTAAACGTTTATAACCCAGATGCTTTTTTGTGGGTTAAATACGAAGGTTGAATAGGTATATAGTCTTGATTCTTAATTGCGGGTTAAATAAGAAGGTTGGGATTGTTATTTAGCCCGGGTCGTTTGATGTGGAAATAGTTATTATGCTGGATGCTTTGTTGTGGGTTAAAAATGTAGGCCACATATTATTCCGGGTGATTTCATGTGGGTTGAAGACGAAGAATGAAATAGCTTTATGACCCACTTGTTTTTATGTGGGTTATATAAGAAAGTTTTTATTGTTATTTAGCCAAGGTTGTTTTTAAGGATTTGAAAAAAAACGTGGGGGGGGGCCTGGTGCCGGCCCTCAAGTTTTTTGTTGGTATGCTAAGGCCAATTTAGGTGGCTTTTTAAAATAATGTGTCGAAAAAAACGGGGCCGTCCCCCCTCCCCCGCCTGGACCTGCGGCCGGCATTCCCCGTGATTAGGTTGACTATACATTTACCCGATGTTGGTTTAATGTTGGCCCAGTGTCGTAGACGGTGGACCAGCAATAAAGTAACCTTGGGTAAATGTTTCAGATACTAAGCAATGTAATATGCACAGCGGGCGTCGTAATCAAACCTGTTGCGACTACTGTTTGTATGGAAATTTAGCATAAATCAAATGCGGCCACGGACGATAATACGTGTAGTTGCCAATTCACATATATTCGGTAGTAATCTAGTTGCAAGCGATAATAATTGTCAGGTGTCAGGGATATATTTACATTGTACAAGTTTATTTTCACGCGGCATAACTTACCTGTTCATTTTCATAAGGTCCTGGTGTAGGCTATTCAGTTCCGTGAATGAGCGCCAAAAAACAAACATTGACAGCAGGGCATTGAAAGAACGATTTTGATTGGTTGTCATTGTCGGGTTAAATAAGGGTTTTAGTCTTCTTGCACACCCCGTGACGGGGTAAATAGACACTTCCTTATTCATTACCACATTTCTTCTGCATGCTTGGCTATACTGCCGAGCAAAGCCAAAAGGTAGTATCTGCTTACTTTACAAGTAAGCAGATACTGCCTTTTGGCTTTGTCGAGCAGTATACCTGCATACGCACGCCATATGGTATTATTTACAGTACGTGTTACCGGTGTATAACAGAAAAAACGGTTATTTACCCCTAAGTGTAAATTACGCATAGTCTGGTGGGAGTGCCATATTGTACAGGTTACAAGGGTCATTTTGTCGTCCCCTAGCATCCATAGTGTCGTATGGGCCACTCATATGAGCGGCACATACGACCCTCTGGCTGCTAGGGAACAATTTGCAAACAAAGGACATTAAATGAAATTGTAATCCTATTCAATTTTTTTTCAAAATAATCTTAAATCACTTTGGCTGAAAATGTGTGTCACTTCTGGGTTTTTTGTGCTGAAATGGTGTAACTGCCACTTTACAATGTGGCAGTTACACCCTTTCAGTACTGGTGGATGCGAACTGTGGACAGACACTTATGTGTCACTTCAAAGGCGGTCCGGGAGATCATTTTTAAAAATCTCTAACTTTGACTTATGAGTAGTAAAATTTTGCCTCAATTGTAATGCTTCAATATGTGTTTTTTAACAGTTTTACTGATATAATTTTTTATCGCCTGTCCAGGCATATAAAGTAGAATTTTGCAATACAATGACAATTAACAGTAGCTGGGCGTCCAATTTGGTGGTTGTGAAATTTGATGCGCTACTACAATTTTATTCTGACATTTTGCACATAAGCTGCATGTATTATGAAATAGTTTAATATGAGATATCTGTACATTACTGTGTACAACTCCAAGGATTTGGACAATCAGATGTACATGTAGACTGGCTGTATAAATTATAATCAGATAATCGTCCATTTATATTTTTATCGGTAGCCCCGATATGTCATTCGTAATTTGACATAATATGACATGTCATACATAATTTACAGCGACCAGAGTTTAACATTCAGCCATGACGAATCCCACTGAACTGCACACACACTTTATGTATTTAATTTACAAGACATTTTTTTGTAAAAGTGGGTATAGCCAGTTCAGGTTCACTTGAGAATTACTTGGGTTCACCACCAGAAATGCAAATATTAGATGCTGGGCCAACGTTGGTCAACTGTTCGGCATAGATGACGATCAGTTAAGTTGACAGGCTGTGGCACTAACGTGTAGACGTCAGATTCTGACGTCTAAAGACGGTCCCCGCATTTAAGAATAAAAAATATATAATTACCATGACCCATAACATAGTAATTCAAATGAATCAGAAAGAGCTAACTAAGATATTTATGATGATTTCAAATTAAAAAAAACTATGGTCCTCATGGTTTATTACAACCATATTTCAGGTTTGTAAGAGTTATTGTTTCCCCAGTACTGTATGAATATTAGGCCAACATCTGTGGCGTTGGCCTAACATCCAAGCAGTGCTGGCTAATCTCACCGTACACCTGTGGCATCCGCGGGGTGGCGGGACCTCGAACCCAGGTGGATCCATGCCGACCGCCCCCCCCCCCCCTCCCGCGTGTCACGGCACACACAAACACACCCACCAGCTGGCCACCACCCTCGTTGCCATGACATTTCCCGGCTTTATTCCCACCGCAAATTAACCCGCCGGGGCTGAGACAATTATTGCTATAACTGTTTAAGTGAATAGTCTGCGATCATGGCCTTGTTTTTATCATTATGATAGTATTTGTTTTAGCATGTTTAATATCGTCATTGATCATCATGATAATAGCGCATTTCTGTCATTTTTTTTTTTTAGAATAAAATGTATCTTTTCAACAAAGTCGTAATATCTTTTCCACACATCTAATGTCGAAAGATGTTTATTTCTGTACAGCAAGAACTTTATATAACAGTTCTTGTGTACCTTGTTATCACGTTTTGTCAAAAATGTGTGTTTTCAGCATAATTATTGATTTATCGTGTTTTAACACAAATTTGTTTCTAGAATGTACCAAGAATAACAAAATGGTAATTTACTTTCCTTTATGTTACTAAGTAAATTTAATCTCCATATTACATATACGTCACACACCAGAGCGCCTATTTTGTGAAATTGCGTCTCATTTTAATCATCACCACGTAACCAGGTGTCGTTATTACGACCACAGCTTCGCCACAGCGAAAATGACACTGCCATTCTGATGTGCAAATGCAAACAATAGTAACTGCTTAATTTAAAAGTAATCAGTTATTGCTGTTCGCCTTCACGTGGTAGCATGGCTGGTGACAGGAATAAACTCAATGGCGCGTCCAACGCACAGGCAGCAATGATTCCAGCAAACACAAAACATATGCATAACATTTGTACAACGTCGGCCCAACGTCTTCGACGTTGGTCCAACATTGTACAAATGTTATACAAATGTTTTGTGTTTGCTGGGATATTACGTTATAACTCTGTCCTCGGTGGGAATATTTATTACCTTTAATTATTTTGATGACCAGAAGCCCCGGAGAAAACACACACGGCTATTTTACGAGCTGGTGTGCACATTTCTGATATTCTTACAGTTTTTTTAACAGTTTAATGCGAGTATTCTTTTACAATGTTTTACCGGGATATAACAGAATCAACGGATGATAATGCATGACCTGATGACGGCAATATAGTTTCTGGTGCTCCTCAAGGCGAATACAAAATTATCCAAGTGCTGGAACCGTGTATTCTCGCAGGCTTCTGATTGGTCGAGATGGCAGTATGAAATATCCATAATATGTGATATCTCTAATGGAAGCGGGAATATGTTTATTCAATATTTAATAGTTTATGTTCACTTACATGTAATTTTATTCACAATATGCCATGTAGTGCATACATGTGACGAGGGTACTGGTTGTTGGTTAAAAGTGGTTTCAGCACACACATGGTTGACCAATCAACCGATTATATTCGATTTTACCGTTTTCTTTTTAAGACATTGCATTATCAGCTTTAAACATGTTAAAGATAAAACGTGACATCAATCAGCAAGATTTAAAAATAGTTGACCTCCTTTTTGTCAAATCTGAATAATTTTCACCCACTTGAAGTTGTGGATCGCGTCAGCGAGACACAACATCAAGTGAGTGAAAATTCCAATTCAATAATTTGGCGGTTAAATGTTTAATGGGGCTGATTCGACGTTATCGGCTGTGGTGCACGAAAATGGATGCAGTTTTCACGGAGAAGAAAAGAATTGGCGAATGGTTCCACAGCCGTTGGCGCAATGCTGGTTTATTGTTTGTTCACCGTCTATGACGCTGGACCAACTTTAAGCCAACACGGCTTCAATTTTTTGCCGGCTTGTCGTTCCCATCATTAAATTATCCATTAGCAGATTATGATGGATCGTCAACGAGTGAAGACATCTGAAAAGGGGGATTTCTTTGTAAAATGATCTGTGAAGAATTCATCTTCTCAATCACTGATTAATTCCATCAAACACAATACATTCGTCCAACTCTGTCTCAATGTTTTATTGGAATTTTCACGAATTTGTCATGAGAGGCGTTATTGTTTCAGTATATGTTGTTGCCGAACATGGCTATACCCTGATGACATCACAAGGCTCTCACACATATAAAAGCCTCCATTTTTAAATAGAATAAAATTTCTAATATATAGTATACGATCACTTTTCAGTCATCGTGGCGAGTGTCGTTTTTACACAGCTTGCTGTGTACATAAAATGGCGGTCAGTATGGCCGGGTCTGCGTCCAAGCGAATTGTGCAGACTGGCCATGAAGGGCATTGTTGCGTCCCAATTTGTAATAACGTTCCAATTTGTAATAAATTATTACAAATTGGAACGCATATGTAATACCATTGCGTCCCAATTTGTAATAATTTATTACAAATTGGAACGTTATTACAAATTGGGACGCAACAGGGCATGCTTGTATTTGCTCAATCCATTCAGCAGTACAGAAACTCATTTCACATTCACAAAGAATAAAAAATACTAAGAAAGAGAGCAGAAGGACAATGGTTAAGAGGTTTAAGCATAAGGGTTTTGACCATCACAAATTATTTTCACTGACAAAATTGTTATTGTAATCAGGTCATTTTTATTCATCTAGATTTGGGTATTTTGGCAGCATTTCACTCTCAGCATAAATATAAACAAGAAGAAATGCATATATTTTAACTCGCGTGCTGCTAGGCGCGTATATAGACTGTTTCAAGGAAGTTTACAGCCAAATTAATAAAATGCCACCGAAATTGATAGAATAGTTTTTAGGACGTGCCAAGTTTACCAAACAATTCAATACATAGAAATATTAACACTCGTCATTTTTCGTCGTTGAAGCTGGAAATTGTGCATTATTATTCTATCTTCAAATGAATGAAAAATACTGACGCAGATTTCAGCATGATATATGGTTTAGAGGTTTAAGCCTTTAAGCACAATTTGTTTGGAATCTTTCATTTAGGCCCTATGGTGAATACGTATAGTCACAACCCTCTGTACAAATATATTAATATTATATAGAAATGGCACTGAATCTAAATCTCGTCCAGGCGTTGTAAAAATTATGTGTCATTCGCCTAATTTCGGTCTGACATCTCGTTTTGCCGCTTTTCATTTGAAGTCCAAAACAATAAACTTATCATTTGCCGCGGAGATCCCCACCCAGTGACCATTTATCCGGTGATCCGTCTTCATAAATGCCCATCCTAACACGATAGTCACGCCCAGATCTGTAAAGATAGGCGAACAACCTAGTTTTCAATTCCCTTCTGGGTTATATTCCAGTCATATCAGCCGACATCTGCTTTTATCTGCAATACTAAAAAAACAAACAGCAGTAGCTGCTTACTTGAAAAGTAAGCTGTTACTGCTGTTTGCATCCGCACGGCAGAGTAGATTGTTATACTGGGATCCTTTTGTTTTAGTGTCGGCTTTTTACGATTGCTCTCTCAATAAGGGAGTGAATGGAGATTGATTGGTCATCCCCAGCCGTGCTGTAAAAAACATGCCTGTTTTTGCTGTCCCAGATGAGTAATAGATCATTTACTGTGGTCAGTCACCCGTGCGACATTAAAAATGTTTCCATCAATGCCATCTGTGATTCTGACGACCGATATTGACTCCACGAGATCGCATGGTCTAGCCAAGGAAAATATCTGATTCTATTTTCTTTGGTCTAGCGAACACTGAACGTCTGAACGTTTGCTTTTTGATGCTGGAAAAACCCGTAAGCCGCTAAATTGAATTATTATATTTTCACCCACTTGAAGTTGTGGGTCGCGGTAGCGAGCCACAACTTCAAGTGGGTGAAAATTACTCATATTTGTTTAATTTGAGACCAAACATAAATTGAAAAACGTGATGTACACATTTCGTTCTCAATTACTGCGATTTAAACGGCTAATAAAGCGGAATAAAGGTTTAAGCAAGAACTTTATAAAGAGTTCTGGTTTAAGGGTAAAATGTTTTAAAACTAACTCATGCTTGTCTCAACTTCTGTCCAATGCTGACTGACTTTGATTACTCACTTTCCTCGATGCGAATGACCAATCCCTAAATTGTTTTGGAAAAGAATAGTTATTTACCATGTTTACAGCAAATAACGTTATTTTGGTGTTTTTCTCTAGGAATAATAGAATAATGTCAATTGCGAGACCGTTAATAGCCTGGGGCCTACGGGTAACATTCCATTTGGCTTGTTTACTGTTTAGTAGATTCTCGATAACCAGACTTTTGTAAGGATCTTCCATAGAGAGATTTGCCGTCATCTTGACATGATGAAAATATGGCAAATGTGATCATTTCAAACTCTAATACTGATCCAAGAACAACTTGACGAGTCGAGCGTTGTACTCTGATAATGCCTAGAAACGCCACACAACACGCGGGCTACTGTAAACAAGTCACTGGTCGACCGCGGTGGCTCTGCAGAATGATCAAGACTTTTGTCCTTGGTTTTGTCTTGAGATAGCTTTACGACCCGCCCTGCCTTTAAAAGCAAACAGCAGGAACCGCTTACTAGAAAAGTAAGCAGTTACTGCTGTTTACCTTTCCCAAATTGCACACTACACCTGCTATAACAGCTAATAACATTAACTGCTTACTTGTGAAATAAGCAGTTACTTCTGTTCACCTTCGCACCTATGCACACCTCTTCTGTGGTGTATAATACATCTGTGAGCCTTCACAATTCTCAACATTCACGAAGTGGTGTGTTAATGTGCTCTATTCTCAACAGATCGATGACCATTAGAATCCATTATCACAATATGGAACCGTATACTGGTTTGAAAGATAATTTACGTGTATGGTATTTCACAATAACGATTTATAATAATCAGTTTATTTATAATCAGTTTATTCCCTCAGGTCCTTCCGAAATTAAAGCTATGTGCAATTTCTAACAACAGTATTATTGTAAATTGAGACGTGTCGCAGTTTGTTTCGTCTATAAGCTTAACAATAAATGTGATGATAATAACAATTATTTATATCGGTGTTATCATTTATACAAAGTTTTTATATCTATAATGTCGAAGAATCTCAACACACATACATCCACGAGACGAAAATAACAGTTCAATAATCATTAGGATTGCGTATTATATTATATTGTTTACTTTCCCATATCACAAATCTGTTTAGAATAATTACGAGATTGAAATACCGGATTTCCATTGAAAATCCTGTGCGAAATATTTCAACACGGCCCCTCCCACAGCAAACAAGGTACGTTGATACTATGTTGGTAGAATGTTGGGCCGCCGTCTACGACGTCGGACCAACATTCAACCACCATAGCCTGAATGTCTCGGGTTTGCTGGGATGTCAGTCTCCTGGAAAATACGGCGTTGATTATCCAGCGTGATAAGAAGAGATGGGAATAGAACGGTCATTTGCGGACGGATATAATTTGATCGGCGTTGGTGGTCTAGACCGATTGGCTGATCAGCCATCTGCCGTAAGTCTCTTGCTAAAGACTGCAGACCTCTCTAAAACTGTGGTACAGCATTTGACGCACGATTTAGACGCCGAAACAACGCTGTTGCAACATTTTCTCAACGACCGGGCTTCTAAAGCCGGGTCATTACACACGTAAAACAACGACACGGGCGTCACCATTGATCCATGACGACCGTTGTTGCAACGTGCTTGGTTTGTAGTAAAATTATTATTGCTATCTTTCTTAGATTTTTTTCTGGCAACGCAGATTGCAATTCCTGATCAGATGGGTTTTAGTGCCCTCGTCACAGCATTTAGCGAAATAGAGTTTCAATAGAGAACATTTTATCTGCGACTGAAGTTCGAGCGATCTCCCAATTTTTGGGTGTTTCAAATACTAGTAGGCCTAATTGAGACTCCTAAAATCCAAGATGGCTGCCAAAATACTATGTCACTCTCTAGAGCTTGAATCGCTTCACAAGTTTGTTTCATATTTGGTTTAAGGGAAATACCTTACCCTGGACGTGTGCTGATTAGTTTTTGGTGTGATTCTGATATTAAAAACTTTAGCGGATATTTCAGTTTTGCTCATTTCGGCTATCATCAAGAGCTGGTAATATAGCTATAATAATAAGGGCCTACACCCCTGCTCGGATTATTTTTAAATATTTGCAGTATGCATATTGGTCCTAAGGAATTTGCACGGTAATTTTGTTGGTCGTTTTTCTGTCACTTCAACACAATCCAAGATGGCCGCCAAAATTCTATGTCACTCTGTAGATCTTGAACTGCTTCATGGATTTGTTTCATGTTTGGTTCAAAGGAAAGACCTTACCCTGGACGTGTGCTGATTCGTTTTTAGTGTGATTGTGATAATAAAAACTCGATTTTTATAATTTCAGCTGATATTTCAATTTTGCTCATTTTGGCTATTATCAAAATTTGGTAATATAGTTATACAGCTCAAATTTTATCTTTTGAGTATACTCACTGGCCCTGAGAAAGTTGTCTGGAAAATTATTTTTATTTTTTCATTTTTTTCAACAAAATCCAAGATGGCCGACGAATCACATGTCACTCTCAAAAGCTTGAACTGCTTCACCGATTTTTTGCAAGGAAGCACCTAGCCATATGTTGATTAGATTTTGGTGTGATAGATTCTGACATCACATTTTTACGTGGTTAGATTGAAAATCTGTGACAGTACTGTATTTCTCTATAATTAATGTATTTTGGCTGCAAACTTTATATGGGGCGTGTGGAGACGCAAGCTTTGCCAATCAGGCTGATAAAAATGTCATCCGTTACCTCTCCATCTTAAATCTACCGCTCATAGATGTAGATTAACACATCTACAAGAGATACATCTCATATCGAGTTATATGGCTACTGCATAGTTTCCAATATTTATTGTAATTCAACTGAAATTCCAAAGAGACTAAAGACATATATTCAGGACATGGTGCCGATAAATTCAGATTTTTATTATTATATCACTGCAGAAAAAAGTACCCCTGACAAACTTATTGCAGATCCCGTACGGGTGGGACGTCAAAGTGTGATCAGGTGCCTTGCATTAATTTTCTGCCGAAATGCCACGACGGCGTGATGAACTACCTCATCAGCTGTCTGTGATATGACAACTCTGTTTCAAAGCTGGGCCAACGTCGAAGACGTTGGCCCAGCTTTAGGCCAGAGTTGTGCCCTAATTCGAGGAATACACCAGTCACACGTGCTGGGGCCCAAATGGCCCGTCTTGGCGTGATGAGCTGCTCCCTAGAATCCCGCTCCGGATGATCCCTGTGATTAGAGCAGTCTCGTGTCCCCCTTAATTGGTCAAAGGCCAATAAGTGTACTTGGTATCGCCTTTCAAGCCATCCCATCACTGTTGGTGATGGTGCACAGGGCCTGTGATTTATGATCGTGCCGCACGAGATGACCCGAACTCCCAAATACCCAAACTGACCCTAAAGTGCCTGTGACGCACGCGCATTGTGTGCTCTGGCCGCCTTTAAATGCGCATTAATGTGCTATTAAGCGCGACTCGTGTGTTTTATTAAGCATAACTGATTAATTCATGAGTAACTGCGCGACTATGGATCTGTTGGAGTAGGATATTTGTGCACGTCATTTTTGTTTTACATAATATCTGCTATTGAAACAAACCCCCAACTACTTCGGTTGTCGTGTATGTTCTATAGACCTATACTGCCGGGATGATAACGCAAACACTATATGAATTTTACTCGATGGTAATTTATTGTTGGTCCACCATCTTAGAGGCTGATACAATATGACTGAATAATAATCTAAGGCATAAGCCTTCAAATGGCGACATAAGCAGAAGCTGATGAACTAACATTATTAACTTAAAATTATATCATATCATCACATATGAAATGATGTTGTAAGAAATGTTTTTTTGTGTCTCTGTGCTTACGCTTGTATATTTACCTTAGATAATAAATATTTTTCAGTCAGAAGAACCTATATATTATTTCGTAGACATGGTCAGTCATTTAGACACATTGTAGTACCTTACACACCTGTTCTGCCACCTGTCTATCTTACATAGTCACAGTGGGTGGCCGGTGACTTTCACATGATTTGCCTCTTACGTACACCCTCGTCATGACCTGGATTGTCCAGGTCACACCCTGGTTTAACGGGTCATACCCTGGCTCGGGGGTACACATCCCATACCATCTGTTTATTATTTTTCATTTCCACTGAAGCTTAGTATTCTGTTTGAAAACTTCGCTCATATCAGATACATTGGTATGGTGAACGTTTATGAAAATCGGTGCACTTTTATAACCGTTTCTATTGAAAATACGTCGCAAATTGCAAATTGAAAACATGACGTATTTTCACACATTTCGAAAAAATATAAATTTGAATCAGGACTTCCAGCACCTAGAGGGTTAACAATAGGCTGTCCAGCTTGTGGGACTCGTCGCTAACCTTACATCAGGATTAGCATCTTGCCAGGAGCATGTTCAGCCCTCAGGTAGTCTACAAGGGTGGTGACGTAGTCGGTGTCCACCCTCAGTCAGCCGCCATGACACCAGCAGCGTATTTTCTCGGTCAGAGTCTGCACCCCCTGGCGAGTTAATCACCACTGTTTGACCTGATTTGGTTATGCGCAGGTGTCGCGGACAGGATGTGTGCCTTCAGCCATAATCAAGACAAACACAGACACGTGAATATGGCTGATTAGGCCTCGTGCCGTAAGCTGTGCCAGCTCTTTGTTGTCTTTTATTGCCTCATATTCACTTTTCGGATTCTTTATCCTCTTTATCTGCGAATGAACGAGACATTCAATCTGAGGATAAAACCATGAAATGCAGATATTTTGACACCGTAATCCCATTGTCAAATATTTAGTTTGTGAACAACAACGCTGTTATATTTAAATATAAACATATACCCCCCCCCCCATGAATATTCTGATTACTGGTATTGTGAATAATCTGATTTTAGATAGATTTTTATTTAGATAAAGTTTTATCACCATAAGATATGTTTCACAGATAACTTTCACAGAGTTTCACATGGAGATACACAAAATATATAGTCACCTTGGATATGAAAGGGTGTATCTGCCACTTTGGAAAGTGGCATATACACCCTTTCATATCCAAGGTCACGATGTATCACTGATTGGTACCCACCATATTATTATCGCAGCAGTTGCAGGATCAATTTTTTTCATTCAATCAGCTCTATGATATCATACTTTATCCAGTAAATGATTACAACGTTTATCATTTCATTTTACAGGACGCTGGCAGGCAATCAGATGAGTACGTTGCAAGAGGGTCTTTTTGGAGCGTTGCCAGATCTAAAACGCCTGTAAGTTTAACAGCTACATAATTATCTAGAAATTACAAAACACTGTCTAATTTTCATATCGTACTTGTACATATGGACATCTAAAATGTGATACTATGTACCGGTACTGGATTAAAGCAGCATTGGAAAACAACAATGACCTCATTTGAAGCTATAGCATGTGGGCACTTTTATATGGTTTTATGATTTTAATTTACCTCATTCATTGTGTTAATACTTAGCCCCAAAGGCCGTGGATGACACTTTTAGTTTAGCACGGAACAGTGCCAGTTCATATGTTCATTCACGACCCATCAATGGCGATGCTCTGTTGATTTAATACATGGTCTACTTCCCTTTAATAAACCCTGTATTGAACCAACACAAAGTCTACATAATTATCTGTAATTTACTGAAAGAATTACATTACATAATATGTAGCGTTTTGTTATAATAATAATATATACTGTTTTGTTTGACAGGGACGTTCAGTCAGACTTGATGTCTTGTGACTGTCACCTGAGGTGGCTGGTTCGATGGCGTAAGAAGCATGATGTGCGAATCAGCAAGACCAGCACATGTGGCCTGCCTTCTCCACTGAACGGGGAACAACTTAGAAAACTGAAAGAAGAAGATCTCCACTGTGGTCAGTGATAGGATTTTTATGCTGATCCAATGTTGTTATACTGTTGGACCATCGTCTGCGACGATGGTGCAACAGTACAACAACATTGGATCAGAGTCGATGGCTCAGAGTCTCACACCTTTTGTACCAAGCTACCCTACCGTGGATTAATTCCGCCATTTCTGTATAATTTCCACAGATTTTTAGCTACTCAGGTAGAACTGTTTGCTCAGTGAAATTTTACAACAGTTATTTGCGAGTGTAGCCGAGTGTATGTATTGCCGACTGGGGTGATTTCTGCTTTGGCCATCGAGTTAACTCTTTGGCCACGCTGGTTTTACTCAGGCCTAGTGACGTCAGGCTCGGTGGTTAGATCCCCGGGTTGGACAGTTTTAACACTGTTGCAATTTTGCCCAATGTTATAGACTCTTCTAGCCTGTGCTGCCCTAGTAGGATATTCTAGGTTTTTAGCCAACACGGTTGCTGTACAAAAAAATGCATGAGGTATGCAGGAAAATGAAGAATTCAACCCACGGGTGTGAAATGATTCGTGTTTTGATTCGTTTATAATTTTTTTATATCAACAGTTGGAAATATATGGGAACATCGTTGCAGACAGTTCCCAAACATAACGCAAACATTGGGTCACTCAAGGTCTTGTTATTCCCGTGAAGAGCTAATTGAATCGTATAATTATAGACTTATACTGCCGTGCAAAGCCAAAGTGCAGTAACTGAAAACTAAGCAGCTGCTGCCCTTTGACTTTGCATTGCAGTATAGTCGGAAGTAGATATCAAAACGAATTGAGAAAATTTAATATAAACGGCTATATTAGCATGTATAGCATGCTAACATTGGCAAAGTACAGCTGTACTTGTGAGGGACACACGGTGATGTCGATCAGACGCTGATTTAACGTTATCCCAACATTTCCCCAATGTGCTACGTTGTCAGGATGACCTGATTTATTTATTTTGGTAATTGCCAAAACACCCTGGGTCAAACGTGATCATCGGGCACAACAGTTACCCGTGACACTAGGCATTCTATCACACCAGGTCTGCCATAACTCAACATTCCTGAATTATCGCTCACGTCCATGACGCAACACTTCCTGTCTGTTGATTTCTGGGAGGTAGCAGAGGCTGATAGAGTTATGTCCAGGTACTTCTGGCTCTCATGTTCTCCATTTATTAGCAAAGTACCCAGTAAACGCAAAGTATTTGTATGACATTTGACGTCGAAGACGTTGGCCGACGCTGTACAAATGCTATACAAATGTTTTGTGTTTGCTTGGTAGTCTAAGGCCCGTAATATTCATTTTGTGCATTCCATGTTCGAGCATCCCAGAAATGTTGCTAGAAATATCTTCTCGACGAGCCAGCAGTTACACTGTAGCTTACATCTCGCTTCTCCTACTGAATGTTAAATCAACGTCCCAGGCGATCAAGAAAATCACTTCAAACAACATAACAGGTTCTGAATAACTCAGACATCGACTTATAACGTTAGTGCTTGTAGTGTGCAACGCACTGATTGTCCTCTCTAAATACAGAAAAGATCTTTTGACATCGTGAAGTACATATCCCGTTTGTCTAACACTCATAAATTAAGTTTCCTTTTCCCCTTACATATTTTTCTATACTTTCTACTTTCTTCAATGGCTTGACAATGACATCCGAAACAGTCAGTTTGTAAGCCTATGCTTACCTTGCTCTGAGACGCTGGCCCAACATCAACCCAACATTGGGTGAATGCCTCGTGTTTATCAGGATAGCACATCTATTAGTGTCGAATGAATTTCCTTGGTCGTACGAACCCATGTTCGTCGTCTCTCACGCCCATCATGTCCCATGTGTACTGCCGAGCAAAGGCAAACAGCAGCAACTGCTTACTTTTCAAGTAAGCAGCTACTGGTTTTTGCCTTTCCACGTCAGTAGGCCTATAGGCTATCCCAGTAAACACGAGACATTCACCCGAGGTTGGTTTAATATTGGCCCACCGTCTACGACGCTGGTCCAACATTAAACCAGCCTCGTGTGAATGTCCCGTGTTTGCTGGGATAGGCCATGGAGATAGTAAAGACTTTACTATCTCCATGGATAGGCCTACCCCTCATGGTGAGTTTATGATCCCGGGTTGACTTGGTGTCTTCTGGCGTCTTGTGCAGGAGGCGGGTTCTGGTGACCTTGACCGGCACCTCTGCGGGGGGTCCGCGCATCACCACTGGATCTCTCCCCCGACTCCCGACCATCCCTTCTCGTTTGTCTGCATGGTCTCTCTCGGGCTCTCTCGAACCCGAAATAAAGACCGACTGACAGCTGAAGCAAACCCCTCTTTACCGAATCATCCTTTGTTCGTCTAACTCAATGCTTGAGACAATAGACGTAAATTTATATACAAGCTTGCGATCTTCTCTGGAACAACTACGTTTTGCCTGCCTTTCTTAGATGGGTCCAACTTTCATTCATACATCGATTGTGGAAGACTTGCCTTGACCACATATCTTTAGCATGAAATTAGAATAACTGATTTCTGTTCTTGCCTTAAGTAGCATAAACACTAAAACTAGCAGCTTTTCCCTCGATCAAATACAATGCGTTGAATAATAATCGATGGTGACTTCTGAAACACATAAACTGAGTCTTCAAGAGCAGATTGCATTTAGGTCCATGCATAGAGCTCTAGTTTTGCACTGAAGTGTCGTAACTTGGTTTGATTGACGATTCAAGGCCCCAGTCATTTATCGGTGGATGATGCAAATCCAAATCCCTTGCGCACACCATCCTTTCAGCACAGCTCTCCAGTGTTCCTCCTGGCTCGATAGTATCCAAGTATACACGGAACCAACGCTGTCTCAAGGCCGGGACAGCATCTCCGCTGCTGCCCCGGCCTTGGGACAGCGTTGGATCACGTCCCGTGCATCATCGGATCCCACATTCAGGAACGGCGGGTCCATCTGTCTATCTGCGGCTACTCAGAATACTTACACAAAGAACTGTCTGTATCCCGGTCTGATTTATCGGGGTTTGCATACCATCGTCGCCCGGCAGACCAGCCGTTAATAAGACCCATACATCTTCAGATTAGCCAACCACTCATCTTCTTTTCTCGCCATGGCTGCATTTCGTCGTTTTGATAACCCGATGACAGAACTATTGAATGATTCCTTCTGTGTAAAAAACAACAGACCTATCGTCTCTATGGGTTTTTTCTTTGGGTCCGATTTTAAAGCAAGTGATCTCGTTTTCAAACCTCAATATCACCGTTTTAAATCCCCATTCCAGAACAATACATCAGATTTTTTTTGCTTTTTAGTGTGTCATATGCGTGATTACGATGTTATTCCATGTGACTAAAATTACGTTAGCGATGTTAATGCGACAGTTATTTTAAGTGCTGTGCATGCAAACATTCAACAAATATATATTTTAAGTATCAGCAGAAATAGATAACCCTGTAAGCATGAACATTCGTACAATAAGTATAATGGACATCCCAAATCTAATTTTAAACACCCTGCGCTAAATTCTGCGTACGCTTTTTACCTCCACTCACATCTTACCAATTGCCCACACTATTTCAGGGCGTTAGTGTTTTAGCGAAGTGAAGTGTTTTCTGACCCAGAGTAATACGGAACGCTGGATAGACAGCACTGTCACTTTTTGCTGAGAAACAGGGGCTGTTCTGGGTTGGGTTACATTAGCTTTCTGTCAGCTGAGCTGGATAACACCCACACGGACACACAGTAAGAAAAAACTCTTGGAATCAAAGGGACGTATCTGCCACTTTAAAAAGTGGCAGATACGTCCCTTTGATTCCAAGAAGACTATTTGTGAATATTGTAGACCACACGCGTTTATTGCCACTAGGAAAACATTCATAATGTGTTAATTCTGAACTATACAGTGAAACAACTCTCACACATTGAATTAACAGCTGGATTGACAACTGAGCAAGGATCCAACTAAATTTGTGCCGAGTGAACCACAATCTGCTAATTTCTTTCCACATTTTTTTACATTGAACAGACGCCTCGCGACTGTAGTAAATTACATGTCCTGCGGTATTCAGAACCTAAGAAAAGCGGAAGACACTCCCATTTTCTTGTCATTTTGTATGAATAATGAATAGGCCTGACGAGTCTGCTCGTCTCGAATGGAGCTGAATCAAACATGAACATGATGAAGGAAATCGTTTTTCTTTTGTTCAAGAAAAAAACATGTATGTTACCAGATGTAAGAAAATCACACTCGTTTTGAAAAAAAAGACATTGTGATCTTCTACAAGATATGTTGAGTGACCAACACCATTATATTGTCCTCTTAGAGCTTGTGTGTCATATCCGCAATTCAAATAAGTGTCAATATGACAGTCTAGCTTTCATGG
This sequence comes from Flabesymbios commensalis, assembly GCA_964017125.1. Classification (NCBI taxonomy): domain Eukaryota; kingdom Metazoa; phylum Annelida; class Polychaeta; order Terebellida; family Flabelligeridae; genus Flabesymbios; species Flabesymbios commensalis. The sequence continues at coordinate 39,393,559 of OZ024912.1, read as the reverse complement.
GGACGATATAGATATAGGCTATAATAATTGAAAGGATGACTTTCCCACTTTATAAAATTACCTTTTCTTATCAACTTCGAGACGCCGGCCCAATGTTTGATTAATGCTGGTCCAGCGTCTACGACGCTGACCCAACATCAATCCAACATTGTGCCAGCGTCTCGTGTTTTTGCCGGGAAGTGAATACTATTCCATTCACGGGGGGAGGAAGGGGGGGGGCATTTTGATTGGATCACGTTCACGGGAGAGAATAACCACCAACGCCCTGTTTATCTGAACGAGAACACCAAAGCCAGAGGCTGTGAGTGGTGATACCTCAATTGTTCTCAGTGGATACATGACCATCCTCTTCCCAAAGGGCATTCCTGGAAGTACTGTCCTCTGCCGTAAACTTCAACCATAACCGTAATTATTGTACATGAGAAAATTGTGAAGGTTTGCCTATGCGAAGTAGTAGACTAACAGTGAAAAGTTATAAAAAAATGTTTTTGCGGACCAAAGCTGGACTTGCAATCTCCAATAAATAGCATTGTGAGAATGATGGGGATAAGACAAGGCAGGGATAGAGATACAACACAGAGAGGTCTGGTGGAATGTGTTTTTTACAGGCAACTGGATCTTGACACCCTACAGTGATGATATTCTGATCCGGAAGCATTTTGCCAGATGGACACACGCCAGCACCGCCAATGATAACACCCAAAGGAACACTCCTGCAACAGGAGCATTGATCCTGACGTTGTTTCAGTGTGGGGTCAGCGCCGTGGTTTTTGGCCCTACCTAGAACTAAGGAGGTTGATATATAGCCTCTTTTGTATAGTATAACCCAATGTTCACTCCGCGGCAGCCGATAATGCAACTACGGGCCAACGTTTCGTGTTTGTTGGAATAGGCTACTCCGGTGGTGTTTTTACGATGTAGGTTTTCGCATCCCTGTTGGATTGTAGTAGGACTCTGGACAATCAGAGTGGACAGAGGGACGGGCATGCCCCCCTCCCCCCACCCTGTGACGGCCATGCAGTCCACAAATATCCCGACCATCTCCTCAAATATTGAATATTGACCGCCTGTAATGCGCCGCATTCTTGCACTCGCACTTAAACACCATAGCCTCCACTCATCCTACACTGTTGTGAGGGATCGAATTATTATGAATGTGTTTTTTCTTAGAAGAAAACATTTTGTAGATGTTGAATTAGTTAGGTTTACAGCTGATATCGAAACTGTGTTATTAAATATAACGTGGTTGTGTAATCGCCGAAACTTTGTTATTAAATCTAACGTGGTTGTGTAGTCTTCACATGCAATCTTTATAAAAATAAACCACAGTGCCATGAACAAAGTTATTAATAAACATTCCTAAACTGACAAAGAATAACTTAAGCAGTCTCGATGCCAAATCCATTGGAAGCTAAACAAATTTAAATGTGATTGTGAATTTATGGATGCGGGATTATTGGAAAGTTATTGAGTTTAATCACAAGAGTGATGCTACACTTCATATTACACGAGCAAACATTCTCAACAAATTTTCTCGCAAATAATCATAGCTATATCCTGCGCCCCGTCACAGAACACTACCCGATGTGTGATCAATTGTCTTTGCGTTCATCTCTAGCACAAGATACTGACCGATCGAGACATTCACCCATTGTTGGTTCAATGTTGGGCCAGCGTCTGCGACGCTGGCTCAACATTGAAACAGCAACGGGTGAATATCTCGTGTCTGCTGGAGCGTTTGTCCGGGATCTTCCGCTGAATGGCTGCGGTGTCCGTCTGACTCGCGCCGCAGATAACTCAGTCCAGACAGGCAACTGGTCCCCTCTCGCCGAGGATCGGCAGCGGCGCACTTTATTGACACGGGTTTCTTTCATCCAGATAAGCCGGGAAATAGCATCCTGGAAGTCGCCGGGACTCGCTGACAAGCGCCGCTTTTCCTGGGGCCCGACTGCTTACAGATCCATCCTTGTCCATGCTAGACGCCCGCGCCGATGAGTGAACTCACTCATTGCAACGGCTCTTGTCTGTCTCACTTGACTCCCGTTTCCATGGATGGTTTCTCTGCCCTGTGTGTGTGTACGCGTATTGTAGGACTACAGGCAGAGTTGGTCAAAAGAAACTTGAAAATATTCTTATCCCGTATAACCCATTAACATGTTCAACCGATTATATTCGTTTTTCCATTTCTATATTAGCAAATTAAATACCATCTTTCAAACATGTTACAGATAAAACGTGACATCAATCAGCAAGATTTCAAAATATTAGACCTCCATTTTGTCAAATTTGAATAATTTTCACTCACTTGAAGTTATGGATCGCTTTAGCGAGACACAACTTCAAGTGGGTGAAAATTCCAATTCAATATTTTGGCGATAAAAAGCACCGTCACTTTCACTGATGCACCAGAGAACAATGTACAACAAGCGATTATTTAATACATTAATTTTACACCTCATTACAGTTATTACAGTTATGTAACTCTCTATGCCATAGTTTACAATCAGCTTATATGTAGACGGAAAGACATATTATTATGTAGTAGCGTGTAAGCTTGTCCGCCCACCAACCCGACAAGAAGTGATTGGGTGGGATTTGTAGGGAGATGGGGTGAACCAGGTCAGATGCCAGAATGGGGTCTTTTTTTCAAAGCAAACACAAACGGTGAATCAACGCTCTTTCAAGATTGTTTCAACATCGCAGACGTTGAAACAACCTTGAACCAGCGTTGGCTCAGTATAAAACAGACATTGTGTCCCGTCACCATTGTATTCTGTCGCGTTCCCTCTTCACAATTTTTCATAAAAGTTTGGTTTCTTTCTGTACATTTCCCTGACTATGGCACTGTGCACTATAAAGAGTAGGGCATAGTTCCGTCTTCGGGCTTCATTTTGACGCGATATTGCCATGATTGTGCAGAAAGCGACGTAAAGCAATAGTCACTCACTCACTCCAGACCTACTACTTTCATTTCTAACATGGATGTTTTCGATCGTTAGTCCAATGCTGTCTTAAAATGTTGAACAGTTCCTGTGATACTGGCCCAGCATTAGGCAACGTGTTATGTAGGCTATGATAACACATTAAACAAAAACAAAATTTCCACTTTACAAGCTAGTACAGTGTAAATACAATGAACAACGTATTACAAATGTAACATGGAAATGACGAGTGTACAATGATTTATGTTATGATTAAATCTAACTGCGACTGTGATGTTGCACCACACTCGAAGTAAAAGACATTCTAGTGGAAATCATCAAACTAGACAAAGTTCTTGGGCAAAGTTTTAATTTTCTTTTGAATGCTAAGTGATATGAGGCAATGCACAAAACCATGGTTGGTTTAACATCATATACACTGATCCATTGCACCACGTCAGTACTGCAGAGACGAAATGCAGTAACTGGTTACTTTTCAAGCAAGCAGTTATTGCTGTTCGGTGGTACACTACTATCTGTCTTTGTTTGTGTGATTTGTTTGTTTGTATGAACCAGAAAGAGACTGGATATGTTTAACACATGATATGTCAGATTATTACGATGGTTGATTTATGATTCGCTTCTATGGGAAGTGATCACTTAATAAAGATAAGCACTGTGAAGTTGTGAACAGAAGTGCTTGTCATTCTGTGCTGACGTAAGTTGAACAAAACCAATACAAGAAAACAGAAAACAGCTGAGCATTAATCTATCTGTCTAAGCAAATGCTGCCACCTCACCAGCGATCACTGTCAGAGTCCCAGTCTGTTTACTATATTCACTGACTGTGCAAACTGCAAAGGCAAACAGCTGTAACTGCTTACTTGAAAAGTAAGCAGTTACCGCTGTTTGCCTTTGTACGGCACCATAGTGATGATACTCATGTATACTAGGCTACTGCCAGAGTGGTGCATAGTTTCGTGTTTGGGTGCCGTTTAAGACACACCACCTGGCATTTTGTTATGATAAATGAGAATATAAACTGAAGCCCAGTTCTCAATAGCAGCTCTGTAAATGTTATCGTGCAGTGGAAGCTACAGCTCATTCTATTATCACCCATATCTTGTTTTCTAGTTTTCAGTCTACACAAACATCAATCATTTATTTTGAAATATTATATTTTTTAGAACCAAGCACATAAAAAATATATTTTGTATTTGTATATTTTGTATTTGTTTGCTTTGTCGAAATTAATAAAATATGAAAAGTATAAATTAGTTAAGATTAAAAGATGTTATTCACCTAACGGATGCCTTCAGTTCTGGCCCAGTGCTGGCCCAATTGTTTTGTCTTTTGTCACGATAGTCCATTCGATTTTGCTGTGGACTCGTAGCCTGGGGGTACGATCAATTTATATATTAATGCATAACTATTTTGCACGCAGGTTAAATTTGAAGCTACTGTAATTAAATCATTGCAAAGTAAAGTTGAGCTTTGCAATTATTTTTTTCACTTTTGAGCTTTTGTGTCTGTTTGGTCCATAGTGGTGTAATAAATGTATACGTTTTATGTAACCACGTGACATTTACCATGTTTAAATAGTTGCATTTAAATTTAACTAGGTTGAAATTGTTAGACGTACACTTTTACTGTTTTCATACCATCCCGCCGTCTACGACGTCGGCCCAACATTGACCCGACACTGGGCCAATGCCTCATCTTACAAGACACTTATCACGTCTCCTGTTTCACAGTCTATCGGTCTTTGGGGTTCCTCTTGTCTCACTACATTCAATTCTAACTTGGCTAAAGGATCTCGAGCATCTAACAAACGATTGCAGCACACATTGAGTGGCTATTGAGGGAGCAATGTGGACGTCGTGTGGATTAGATTGACTAGGGAATCAGTGAGGATTGCTCGGGGGCATTATTATGGCTGACAATGGATCTCTCCTAATAGCCGCCGGTGTAGGTGACGTGTGCCACGTGACCTTTGTGACGTCACACAGAGAGTCACGTGCTGATGACGTCACTGGGGCAGGTACAGGCGTCAGGAACGCGTCAGGCGCTCGTGCCAATACGCTCTGGCGGAATTAGGCGGAATTAGATATCATTGAGACACGTGTATACTGCTGAGCAAAGGCTAAAGGCAGTAACTACTTACTTGAAAAGTAAGCAGTTACTGCATTTTGGTTTTGTACGACACTATCCCCTATTTAATTATCATCAGACTAGAAATATTATAAGACTAGAAATATTTCGTCTTGCGAATCTGAACCTGCGAAGTCCTAATTATTAGACCTTGTATTATTTATTTTCAATCTGATTTCCAATCGCTATAAAAAGAAATAGAAAAAAATATTATTATATCCCAAACAATACATTCGGAATATCATTTACCCTAAAAGCACACAACTGAAAACATTCTAAATTTTGACCGCAGTCATTGCTGCAGCACTGCGAAACAAAACACAGACTCACTCCACCCTGTCAACTGCTTGGTTTTGTTATTGTGTTCTTGTTCCCAATCTAAACTCATGCAGCGATCGAGTCTGATAGCATCGTCAACTGATAATTATCTAGATCGTAGTTTATTGATGAAATGGTTAAATATTTAATAATATTAAACTAAATTTTATTTCACGCCTTTCCCGTTTGTGTCATCTTCCCTAAGCTGCATCACAAATTGTATTAAAAAGAAAATAAAGGTTTTTTCTAAAGTAAATATCTTATAACGTAAGCTAGACAAAAAAATAACTAAGACGGCGCAGTGTTCCACATCGGGCTCACCACTTTGTTACGCGTGTCGTGCAGTAGAGGGTGACTTAGAGGAAAATACATTATTGGTCTTACAGGAAATCATAGATGATCATTGCTGAAAACAAAGGCAGAAACCATGGTTTATCGCAGCCTAGATCGACTGTTTCGCTTGTTAACCTCCATGATCAGCTAGCAGTAAAACGACAACGATAATGAATATGAGGCTATATATTTAAATTTTACCGAGCTAATTTGTCACAAAAACACAAGAGATTAAATGCAATATCGAACAATATCTGAATGACCTTTAGGTTTTTTTGCATGTTTTTTCTGGGTCTTATATTTGTGATCACACCTGTACTGGCTGGTATTCAGTTTATGTTTTATCTAGATCCTGGTGGTGGTGGTAATTAGTCGAGCTCGTAAGCTGGACCAATCAGAGTTTTAACCCTTACAGCGCGGGGATCGACTTTAGACGTCAGAATCTGACGTCTGTAGTCGATCCCCGCACTGTAAGAGTTAAAATTTGTATAGGCCTAATGACCGTAGACCCATAACACAGGTATTCAAATAAAGCGGAAAGACCTAACTAAGATATTTATAAAGATATAGAGATATTTTGAATTGAAAAAAAACGTTGGTTCCCATGTTTTTTACAAAAATATGTCCGCGCTTTAGGTTAATGACGTATGCCAAACTAATAATTGTCTAATAGTACCGACCATGGAGGGTCAACTGGCCCTGAATAGAAGACTATCCAGGGCTAAGGGTCAACTAGAAGGAAGCGATACAAATGATGTTCGTGGCTGTTCCCCAGTGACACATAAACGACCACCTGCTTCCTCGACTTCCTCCTCTTATAAATATTCAAACATGGAACAGAAATAGCTGGTGGTCTATCGTTGTATCCTTCAAAAAAGAAATTCGAGCAAAGCTCGAGATATAGAACTGTTTGGCAAATTGAATATTACGTAATAAACATTTAGCCCCTAAAGCGCTCGATTATTTGTTAAAGGCTTTTTTTACAATTTGATATCTTAAATGTCAGCTTTTTCCGCTTTATTTGAATACATACGTTATGGGTCTATTACAAATATTGCCTTTCTTACAGTGCGTGGATCGCCTTTAGACGTCAGAATCTGACGTCTACAACCAACAGATTCTGACGTCTAAAGTCGATCCGCGCGCTGTAAGGGTTAACCGCCAAGTTCTTTAATTGGAATTCTCACCCACTGACGCGATTCACAACTTTGAGTGGATGAAAATCATTCAAGTTTGACAAAATGGAGCTCAACGATTTTTAATTGTTGCTGATTAAGGTCACATTTTATCTTTAACATTTAATGTGCTAATGAGAAAATTTAAAAACAGATTATAATCGTGGTGTATGTAATTTATCTCACCGACATTTACCGAGGTCGCGGAAGCGAGGCACAACTTCGAGTGGGAAAACAAGTATAATGTGGCGCTTTAACTGTTAACTTTGTTGGAAAAAATATACTTTTATGCTTCATAATTATAATACTGCTTTTGAGTTTGAGTATGAATTCTTTATAAACAGATCATATCACACACAAGTTTAATATCTGGGTATTTCAACCCTTTAAGTCCTCGCGATGCATTAAAGCATGATTTTACATCCCTGATGACTTAATTTCCCTACAACCAAGGGTTTTAAAATACAATTCGCGGCTTGCAGTGGATGAAGATGACAATGAAAAGTCAGGCTTGAAAGGGTTAAGTCTTCATGTTAATAGTTTTTGTGACTAGAACTAAGGTAATAGTATCATGATTTTAACATACATGCACATGTATCTCAGAAATACCATTTAGCTAATAGCAATCTACATTAGTCTTTACTACAACAAATCATTATCAATTAACACTGATTAAGCAACCAAAGTAAATAATTATCAATCTGATTTTAATCATATTGCTATGTTGTGTTTGCAGATTGGTCGCTGGAGCTGCCGGTATTTGAAGTTAAGCCAACTACTAGTCAAGTCGTTTTTCAGGTAAATTTAGAAAATTATCAAGATTAATAATCATTTATTGACAGGGTGTCAGAGGCTCCAGAGGGTCTATCAACGAGGACCCGAATTGTCAACTTCCGCCACACAGAACCTGTACTATAACAAATGTTGCCACGTTGTGACGGCTGTTCCAACAACGCCTGTAAGCCTCAGTAGGATTCACATTTCCACCTAGTGCAGACGCTGAAACGACTTTAACCCTTTAACGCCAAATTATTTAATTTGAATTTCCACCCACTTGAAGTTGTGTCTCGCTGACGCGATCCACAACTTCAACTGAGTGAAAATTATTCAAATTTCACAAAATGGAAGCCAACTCTTTGCAAATCTTGCTGGTTGATGTCACATTTTGTAACATTTTTAAAATGTGGTACTTAATGTGCTAATAAAAAAATAAAACCCGAATATATATGCGGCACCGGCGGTTGAAGAGTTAAAACAACACTGGTGGATTACTATGTTTTTTGGATTAGCGGGTGATTGTCGCTGATTTCTCAGGATATTTTCAGCCAATTTTCATTAAATTTTGCACGCACTTCTCTTTATTTAGGTTTCAAAGAAATTTTTCTTCTGTGTACACTCTATAAAAATATAGTATTGAGGGGAGCCTCCGTGACCGAGCGGTAGCGTGCTCGGCCTCGGACATCCAGGGCTCGAATTTCGAATCCCGTGTCCACCGCCATTCACCCATCAAGGTGAATAAATATGATCAGATCCTATGAAAACTTATCAAAATATTCCACGTGGAGCAGCGCGGGGACCGATTTTATACGTCAGAATCTGACGTCCATGGACGTCAGATTCTGACGTATAAAGTCGATCCCCGCACATGTATGTGCGACGAGGGGGTTTAAAATGTTCTGCGTCTTTTTTTACCACAGGGGGACAGCCTTCTGATGGAGTGCCACGCCTCCATCCTGGATCCCATCGTGCAGCTGGTGTGGGTGAGGGAGAGACAGCCAGTCATCTCCAACGACTCTCTTGGAATCCGCACGTTTACTGACACGGCTCGTGGCGGCACACAACAGGTTATTTGCTTGTTTGTTTGTTTGGGTTAGCTAGCCCTGTAACCGGGCTCCCTGGGCCTTCCGACAGATGTCGATTGCTCTGAAACCAAGACGCAAGACCACGAGCTACAGACAAACAGACCCCTGAACATCCAGGCTGGGCAGTAATCATGGTGATAGCCGTCACTTAGCCAGCAAACACAAAACATTTATATAACATTTATACAATGATGGTCCAACGTCGAAGACGCTGGGCCGACGTTGTATAATTTTATGCGAATGTTTTGTGTTTGCTGGGTAACTGCCCTACAACAACAGTAAATGGGTGAACAGCAGTAACTGCTCACTTGAAAAGAAGACAGTTACTGCCTTTGGTCTTTTCACTCCAGTAGAATGTCATCTACTTTTCAAAAATTGCAAAATGGTTTGAAAATCTGTGATTCCGAATTGTATATATACTGTGTGTATAAATATGTCCCTAAATTCACAAATGCTGAGGTTATATTTTTGTATACAAGTTTTCGTTCTCCGATAATTAGTTTGAATTCAAGAAGTTTTCCCGCTGATTACATTCCTGAAAGATTAGCATAATTTTTGAAATTATTGAAAATACTGCACTCAAAACGGAAAAGATGAAGTTTGGTTATTTTATTGGCCACTCTGATTTGTCTTTAGTAGCTGTATTTTCTAGTTTCAAGACGAATTTCAACTTTATCCTTATGGATTTTTCTAATGATCTGAAATAACTAAATATCCTGCGATGAGCTTCTGTCAATAATTATATTATACCAATATGATCAGTTTTACATTTGCACATAAAAAGTGTTTTACCCTTTAACCGCCAAAATAATAATTAGAATTTTCACCCACTTGAAGTTGTGTCTCGCTGACGCGACCCACAACTTCAAGTGGGTGAAAATTACTGAGATTTGGCAAAGTGAAGGTTAACGATTCATTGAGAGATCTTGCGGATGGATGTCACGTTTTAACATGTTTAAAAGCTGCCTGGTATGTAATGTGCTGATAAAAAATGTAAAAAACGAATATAATAGGAACCGGTGGTTGAAGGGTTAAATAAACTCGTAATTAACCCTTGTCCTTCTAGACCCGTAAATATATAATAACTGTTGTTGTTGTAGGTGTTGAGTCTGATGTTACATGAGTTAGACACGTCAGACTCAGGAGAGTGGCTGTGTCTGGCCATCACTGCTCGCGGTAACGACTCGCGAGCAGTGAACATCTTTGTGATGAGAGACTCCACCATGCACTGCCCTCCCAACACCACCAGCTCCAACAAGGGTACCTACCTGTGGGAGAAGACCGTGGCCGGGGTGGTGGCGGAGGAGGCGTGCTCCTTCCAGGCGCATCAGGACTACAAAGGTCCCAAGCCGGCCAGGGCGCGACACCACTGTGACTCTACAGGAAAGTGGCACAATCTGGACGTATCCGATTGTCAGTACGAAAAGCAGATGACGCGGGTACTCGAGCATGCTACAATGGTGAGTAGTTCATCAAATTCGAAATTATATTTTCGAGATTACAACACTTATCTATCGACAGCTGAAAAAACGCCTATTGTTATATGAATTTATCCTTGAGACAGCTAGTCATCTATGTTATATTATTGAACGTTTTATGTTTTTAATCATGAACTCTGAAATGATGAGCGGGCGACGCTTTTAAGCGCACATTTTAGCCGGTTTTTGCAAACAAATTAATAGCAAAATTAAATATGCAGAAATATTGGAAAAGGGAACGACTGCTAAATAAAATAGGTCCACCATTTTTAAATCAAGTGAAATTTAATGTCAGCGTCACTTAATATAAATGAAATATGTAAAGAATTAATGCCTGAATCAAAGCATTGTACACCACAATTTCGTACATTATGTATTTTGAACATCTTTTCTATTTTTTATATAATTATGCATCAAGAAACTTTTCTTTGTTTCTCATTTAAAAACTTCCTCATCTGATCCTCTGCTTATATACTTTGTGGTTTCTTTCTGCAGTTTGATCTCCAGAACATGACCCAGCTGGCCAACCGGGCTCAACAACTGCTCTCCTTCATGCAAAACTCCAAGCCCACCCAGGACAAGATGGACATCATATTCCTGGCAGAGGTGTTACAGCGGCTGCTGAAGCAGGTGGAACATGATGATGAGGTGAGAAAACAAGACATCAACCATCTGCAAAGCCAAAAGGCAGTCACTGCTTACCTTACAAGTAAGCAGTTACTGTCTTTTGGCAGCGCAGAGCATAAATTAGGTTAATAATTATATGTATAGTCTGTTTTTGTTTCCAATTATAAGTACTTACACATGGCATTATTACCCTCTGAATCTCTAGCTCAGTGAATTGTTTATCTGTCACATTTCTTTCACCTTTTCTGAAAAAGTACGCCATTTTGGATTCTATTCTTACACTTCACTAGTATTAATTCATATGAAATATGAAATATTCAAGTCTGTCGATGTAGGCCCATAGCACCTGTCTGTTGCCAATATCCCTCGTTTGTAAAGCTTCCACAATCTAATGGATGGAAATATAACATGTAAAAAATACTAACCATTATTCATGCATGAATATCATCTTTCACCACGACATGTGGAGGTAATCTATTTTGAGTTGCGTTTATGACATAGAATATAGACAGACTCGTTCCTCTCATGTCAGAGCGTTTATTGCTTATGAATGACTTTTGTCAAGTGCCTCTGCATAGATCTAGCTCCAGACATAAAGATGACAAGAGCCTGCCAGAGAACAAAAATATTATATATCCATGTGAACACCACGCAATGAGCCAACGTTGGATCAACATTGAGTCACTGTCTCAGACGCTAGATCAACACTAAATCAATTCGGCCTGTATTGTAGTCCATTTATTTATCGGCGGACTTGATTCTAGTAAATGTAGCCATACAGTATGGAAAGTGTCGTTTTTTGTGAAAGCTTCTTTATTGGCTATTTTTTCATTAACCCTTTGCCTGCTGATCAGGATAATAGTCGTTTTTAATCCATTCTATTAGCCGATTAATTCACTGTTATTGGGAATGAAATGACTGTTTAAACATCAATATTTGTAAATGTTTGATTTTAAATTAAACAAATATGGATAATTTTCAACTACGTATATTTGAGGTAGCGAGACACAACCTCAAGTGGTTGAAATTTAAATAAATTTACTAAACAGGAAAAGGGCCAACCCTTTGAGCCCTCACGATGCATCCAAGCATCATTTTGCATCTCTGAATAATCACTTAATTCCCTACACCTAGTGGATTTAGAACGAAAATATTCAAAGAATTGTTAACGATATCTCTTTTTGATTTACCACCACTTCATGTCGCAATTCTCGACTTGTAGTGGATGAAGATTACAATGGTATCTTGAAAGACACCACAGCATGGTCATTTTACATCCTCAAATAACAAATCGGCGTTTTGTTTCAATTAATTGTTGCTTTTTCGATCTCAGTTCATGCGCATTATCATGAAATCTCACAACAGTTGTCGCAACAATTGCAAATTCATAGGAATTAATAATAATCAGAGTGTTTTGTCTGGTGGATAGTTTTTTACCGGGTCTCCCACAATACGGTCAACGTTTCTTGTACACATTCATTAATTCAGCCGGCCAGACGTTATCCCAACGCTTGGTCACCGTCTCAGACGTTGGCCCAGCGTTGGCCACCGGAATCAGATGTTAGATTGGATTCTCCGTGTTGATTATAAATAAGTTTTACGGTGATGGATATCGTATCCAGGTGATTGGGCTCCCATCCCAGGCTTGTCCACCATTATTGATCCAGACTCGGCTGCGCGAAATGATCCACTTTGGTCAAAATGATCCACTCCGCCCGGGAAGTGATGTTACTCGTCTTACAATATAACCGTTGACGTCCTGGGTGCTGCAAAAGTTAGAAACGCTTTTTTTCAGTCGTTCTTTCAAATAGTTTATTTTGCATTAATAAATTTTCATACATAAGTGATGTATCCGTGTACCATGTGTATAGGATTGTTTTATTTTATTAAAAACGGTAAAATCAGTATTTTTTTGCAACGCTTTTTATGGGAGATACAAGTCTATTTTTGTGCTGTATAATCGTTCCCATAATTATATAACAGTTAAATTGCAATAAAAAAGCATTTATTTGTGATTGTAGATTTATCCCCATAATGGATTGTTTAATAAAATTATTGCTTAACACTTGATATGTCATTGTCATCTCAGTACTTGAGTACCCATGTTTGTGCGGAAATTGGTTTCGATCCACACTGTATTCTCATTAATATTAAGTAATCACGCTCGTTCCCCTACAAACTACAATAATCAGAAAAAAATAGGATTGTTGAGTCTATGCATGGCAACTGTCTGTTGCGTGAAAGCGTCTGATGGCTAAATTTAACAACATGGTGCCGCAAAGTAAAGAATCGTGAACTGAAACGGGGGAGATTGGTGCAAAATAGATTCATCAATTCCCCAAATTGACCAAATTGATGTTCATCTCCCGGGGAATGACCTGCTACAAGCATCCCGGCAAAGGCGAGACGTTGACACAATGATGGGTTAATGTTGGCCCAGCGTCGAAGCTGCTGGGCCAACATTATCCCCCTATTGGGTCAATATCTTCTGCTTGACCACGACTGACCATAGTGACCAATCAAATAAAGTATTCTGTCTGTCGAGTAAGAAAGCAAGAGTGTCACAAAATGTTGGTTCAATTTTGGGCCAACGCCGTACGGCGTTAGTACAACATTGAACCAACATTTTGTGCTCGCTCAGTTTAGAGCGCTGGATGAGGCCCAAATCAGATTAGCCCACACCGGTCAGACAGGTCATTTGGGGGTTTAGACACTATTTGTGGCCCAGTCAACCGAACGCAACAGCGTTTCAAGTTTATTTCTCCAATTTTGTCGTGAATTGGGCAGTTGGTTTCGCTGCAATTTAATTACGCTTGAATATGCATTGCGCATCGCTTAGAAATATTTGCTGAAACGCTGTTTGCGACGCTTTTAGTTCATTTCAACTGGCGGTGGAGTAAATGAATGAATAGTCGGCCTGTATGTATTTGATTTGTTGATAATTATATTAATAATTATTGAATAAGCAATAAGAATTATGTTATTAATTATTTTTTGTTCACATTACAATAACTAGCAACGAATATTGAGTTATTTTACAAATTGACAAGTTGCGCAAATGTCCTCCAGCATCAAAACCCTCAACTCAAGTTGTTTTTAGACAAAAGCTAGGGCATGGTGCAAATTGAGCAGCCTCTATAATTTCTGGTGATGATTGTTTTTGCCTGGGGCAAATGGCTCATCCGTGTTTTGGTGTGATGCGCACGTCGCTGTCAAATGAAATTTGAAGTGTTTCTCTAACCAGCCTCGCCATTTGCACGGCTTCCTGTTTCCATGTGGATTCGCACCTCCCATCAAATAGAAAATTTCTATAAAACATCGGTTTCGTGCCGTACTGCTTGTGTTCAAACATCTGAGACCTGCAGGCGACACGGAGACAACATCAGTCTAATCTCAGCGACAAGCTGCAATCCCGGTGAAAGCGAGACGTTAGCCTAGTGTTGGATTAATGATTAGCCAGCGTCTACGACGCTGGCCAATCATTAGGCCAACATTAGGTGATGCGAGCATTCTCCAATTTTCCCGCTAAGAGCCGATCTTCACTTATCAAGATCATAGAATGGTAAGAATCATTCTATGCTGCCGTGCAAAGCCAAAAAAGGCAGTATTTGCTTACTGGGAAAATAAGCAGATACTGCCTTCTGGCTTTGCACTGCAGTATAGTCTTGCCATGTTCCTTTCTGCTGAAAATACATAAGAAGTCCTTGCTCTCTGAAATTTGTGACTATATTTAGCAGGAAATTCTACTGTCCATCTGTCTTTATTTTTACCGAATACATTATCTGATCATTTGGTAATCAATTGGTGATAAATTTGAGATTTGCCTTGAATTTTCTTATTTGCTTTTTCTGAATGCGCATACGTAAATGATAGCTCAACATGGAAAACATCCCCAGCTAAATGTAGAGCAATTTTTATCGAGATTTATACTGTACGTATGGGAGACTGGGCCCAGTAATATATTTATCATTACCAGTGACTGGCTAGTCAGTGCAAATAAATAATTATATTATGTTTAACAACACAATACGTAGCCGACTGTAGATTATATTAGGTTTGCGACAAAACCAAGACCGGCTGTAAATCCATCTAACTGTATATCTTTCTAGCTGTATATATATATTACGCTGACAAATAAGTCAGCAATAACTTCAAATTATGTCAATATAACATCTATCCATTTATATTTTTTCTGAAATTGATATACCTCTATTGATATCTCCCATCATTCTAATCCGACTGATGCTACACCTGCACCCAATGTATTTGCAGAGGGCGTCATCCCATTCAGTAACGTTACCCTATTTTGTTTGTAGTAGAGGACAATACTGCAATAATCTGATAATTGTAAATTTAATTGTAAAATTATAATCGTATTTCTGGCGACGTAACTCAGCTAATTGAACCTAAATTTGCCCTGTTTAATATTTCGTTACATGCACTAAAAACTTTTAGTAACATAAGATGATGCATCAGTTCTGTTCCGCTTCCCACAAAATGGACATCGCCCTGAAGTAGGCCTATTGATGTAGATTGAAATTTACAATCAGATTTTAATAAATTTATCAAACTTCACGATAATTCTTCCAGCACGTATGGTGTTAATTGGCACGTTCACACCAGTCCGATACCAGTCTGGGTGACATTTCACCCCGTCATCACGCCCTTTGTCCCTAGTTATTGAGCCGTCGGGTACCTCCTGCCGTGACGTAGCTCTCACGTGACCCATAGCCTCGGGCTTCGGGATTTCCTGGTTTGAACACGTGTCTGCCCCGCGCAGATTTTCAGCCACACCAGTTGAGTCCTGCCGGCATCAGTAAGGCACTGCCACAACATTGAGTCAGTGTTGGGCCAAGTGCTAAAAGGTTGTTCAAACAATAAGCCAACGCCAGGCTATGGTATCGTGTTCGCTTGGATTCACCGTCAGAACAATCACAATACTGGATCATGCCCAAACAGAGAACACTTTCCACAGCGCGGACGGATGACGCGTCTCTGTGAATTATATCCCAGCAAACACGACACGTTAAAACAATGATGTTTTAAATGTTGGGCCAGCGTGGCAGACGTTGGGCCAACGTCATTGTTTCAACGTGTCGTGTTTGCTGGGATATAGTCCCTATTAGGATCTAACACTTTAGTAGCCAGGGTTGAACATAACATAGTACAACGAAATAGGGAATAACTGAGTTTTGCGAAATGATCCCTTCTAGGCGGTTGCTGCATCTGTAAAAGAGTTATTATTGTCTCTCTTTATCCCATTTATATTTTTAATCGGAAAATGAGTATGCCTATAAATTTTTATGAAAATTAGTATTGTTTTTCATGAAAATTAGTATTTGTGAAAATATTCACAATTTATTATTGTTTTATATTCATCAATATACGTCACAGCGGCAATTACCGAGGTTGATAAAATGTTGTAACCCCCATTGCAGATGAAGTGTATTTTTAACTCCACGTTGGATCATTATGGAAGAACAAAGTCCTTTAAGTTTTTTTGTGGAGCAGCAGCGATAATCATGTTTATCAAGTTGTTTGATCATAGGCTTCACGGTTTCCTATTTCTTCTGATACAATTCTTCAATCAGATTATATTCAGTCATAGGCCGGCATAGCGAACAAAACATCTAATTTGATATAAAAAATGCCACCTGATTTGTAGATAACGATGTGCTTCACACTGGCCAAAGACTTTCTGTACTTTATTAAACCATCAGTCTACAAGTTTGTGTTATTTAACAGTTTAAGTCTTTGAGCCTTTCTCAATCAATTTAAAGTGACTTAGGGTAGACTATTCATGCCAAGTCTTTGACACAAATGACAAAATCTAGGCCTATATATAGATGGCATCATGCACAAGTGGGCTAACCCACATTTTGACGATTTTGAGAAAAAATCGCGCTGCAACACGAAGTACATGATGAAACGAATAAATACAAATTAACACAGAAAGCTAACAAAATCAGTGACCAAAAAGTCTAACCCTGAATGTGAAACTCGTATATTGATCAAGTTGGTGCTATCAATGACATACCTTTTCATCGTTTTTTAATGTGGGTGAGCCCACTTGTGCATGATGCCATCCATATAATATACAGTTTTTTTTATTGTAGGCCTCCAATGTAATCGAGCCTATCTTTTTATTTATGAAAAAATCAAGACAGAAATAAATGCCTAACCGTGAAAACCTGTAGCTGCAGCATTTAAGATACATTGTTTACGGTACAACAGCACAATAAAATTATTGTTTTGTATAATCGTGGTGTTTCCCAAAACAGATATGAATGTTTGCTCCAACCGTTGGGATACAAAAGGTGTCTCCCAGATGGAAAATGGCCCGTGTCATGTCTGGATCAGTCCGGAACAATACTCCAAAGCCAGCCACCATACAGGATTAGCGGCACCCTCCAGACTCTAGCAGGCCCTGCAACGATTTTGTATTATTTAACAAGAAACATATGGAACAAAAAGCAATTATTATTTTATCATTAATATTTATAATCGAAAAATTAATATTCCATAAGTACATTTTTTTGTTATGGCAAAGACGTGACGAGAGAATTGTCAATAGAGAGGAAATAATGTTTTATATTCAACGATTGAGGACTCAGTATATAGAAATGATATGACCATTATTAAAGTTCTTTATTTTTATTGACGATAAATATACATGCTGATACGTATTCTTGCTCTCAATAAATATCGTTTACATTGTTGCTGTGAAAAATGATATCATCGACTCTGCAAATGTGAATCCACCTGCTCTGCTGTGCAAAGCTAAAAAGCAGTAACTGCTTACTTGAAAGCCTTCTGGCTTTGCACAGCCAGCAGACACTAGACACTGATACAGTGCTGGGTTAATGTTGGCCCTACGTCTTCGACGCTGGTCCAACATTAACCCAGCACTGGACCAGTGTCTCGTGTTTGCTGTTGAGAGGTTTAATACAGAGAGCGGACCCAGACAATAGCCAGGTAATGAGGTGTGAAAACAAGGAAAATATCTCATTTCACAGGAGCCCAGTGATTAGAGGTAATGTTCTACGACCCCCTTCTGGTGGCGGCGGCGGCGGCGGCGCGTGGTACCTTGCAAGTCCACTGGGGCGTAATCGGCAGCACGGGCGGCGGGAGGGTCGCCAGTAAGTGGCACTAATTGGAGGGGAGTCCACCTGGGCTGCAGCCAGAGATCCCTGGCGAATCCACCTGAGAAGAGCCACCTCCGCGGAATCGCCCATTACGACATGGCTTGTCATTACTGCTCTGCAAAGCCAAAAGGCAGTATGTGCTTACTTGTAAAGTAAGCAGATACTGCCTTTTGTCTTTGCACAGCAGATTGCTGCCTAGCCACGACATAATAGACCTTGATGACGACAAAAACACTACTCTTGTCTTGTTGCTTTTTTATCATAAGGATATTTTTTCTATTCTACAGGAATTTCTACGATTCTGACATTTAGTAAATGAAGTAGGCCTAAAACTATACGTGGATTATTTTGCCACACTAGAAATAATTGCCAGGACATATCATTTCCACTGGGAATCAGCAGGTTAATGATCTTGATTACTAAAACTCAAATTGGTGGTTATGCGATGGGCGTTGTAATTTAGTGGAAAAACTGTCCCAGGCCACAAGACAAGCCTTATCGAGGGCTACAGGCTTAGAAAATCCGCAGCAGTAATACGATATTATGTGGATTTTTAATCTTCTCCTCTGTAATCTTAGAGAAAGTGTGCATTATTATTAGCTGGGGTATCAGATTTTACATATTTGGGGATGAGTCTGGTTATTAATTTATTTGACTAAATGACAAGGACACTGACGACAACATGTGAATGCAGAAATAATATATGGATTCGAATATCTCTATAGCTCTAAAAAAACCTAGTAACTAATAATTTGAAATAGTTATTTTTTTTACTAATTATTAATTGTTATAAACCTTTTAATATTGTTTAGAATACATTCAATATGCTGGCCTATATGCACGACATGATAATTGTGAATTCACTGACCGTGGTTCGGAATTTTTTATTTTAGACCTTTATTGTAAAATATATTTATTTCGTCACCAGTTTATAGATGTAGACGTACCCCATCGTGGTTTGCTTCCCAGCCAAGCCTCCAATAAAAATATGTAAACTAATGTAAATAATTATTTTTGGTCAATATGATTCCAATATATGGTCGACTTGTCAGTCATGCTCTCACCACTATCAAAGTTTCAGCAAACACGTTCACCCAATTCCGCTTCAATGTTGGTACACCGTCTACGACGCTGACCAAACCTTGAACCAGCCTTGGATGAACATCACGTGTATGCGAGGTACACAGGCCTAACTACGCACACAAGAATACACCACATCCGTGGCTGAATCACGACAAAGAAACTACATCATCTCAATCTAACAAAATTGTGCCCTGTATTAAAAAATTATATCCATTTCTAAATTTATCATTGTGATGTTAGCTTATCCACATGTCCTGTTTTTTTTGTCTTCACAGATTGGTCAGGTGCTGCTGAAGCTGGTGAGCCTGATGATGAACGTGGATTCAAAGTTATTAGCTGAGGCACAAGAGGACGCTCAAGCCTGTACCACGTGAGTTTATCTGTCAATCTCACAGATGTTTGCACAGCGTTTAACTAACACCTGTCCATGTTTTTCTCTCAAAGTTTAATAGATTTAGATGAGGTTTTTCGTATAATATCAATCCATCTCATACTGTTTTTTTCTCTTTCCGGCCATTATTTTTCATTCATTTGAAGCTGGAATTGATAACGTAATTTCCAGCCTTAAATGACAAAAAAGTGTTCTTTACGAAATCTAGAAAAATCTTAACCCTTTCAGTGCGGGGAGCTCACTAAAACCTTGATGATTTCAAATTGAAAAAAAATATATTTCAGCGCTTTAAGGGTTAATTGACGAAAAAAGTGTTGTTAACAAAAACTACACATTTTTAAATATTATCATTTGATAAACTGAGCCTAGCCTAGCTAGAACACCAAGGATTAGGTTTATTTATACCACTTACCACCGAATTCACAACTCATTTCGGGGGTGCATAGAAAGTGACAAATGATGAAGAATTAGATGCAATCCATCGATCGAGACATATTAATGTTGGAACTTAATTTGAATATTATATTTGAATAAAAAGTATGGAAAAAAACTGAAATACCACAAACCTGCTCAATCGAAACTTCATTTTTAAACGAAAATAAGCACAAATTAATTTCCTCAGAAATTGTGAAGAAGATTTAAAAGTAATGTTTCATGAGATCTCATACGCTGGACCTGATTCTATTTTCCTTGGCTGGACCAATGTCCTTTTGCCCAGTATCGAGATAGACACCTGGTGGTTCACATGTGAACCAATATTTGAGTAGATTTGTACGCATCGAGTTACCACCCACAAAACCTGAGTAGGTGGCCCAATTGCGTTTTATTGTTGGCCCATCGTCTGCGACTTTGGCCCAACATTAAAACATCATTGGTTCAATTTTTCGTGTCGCTCCGTAAAGACTGCATGATGTACGTGATCTGCACCCACAAATCACTTGATAAATCCGGTGCTTTAAGTGCACCAGCATTTAGTTTCCAATGTTTTCGGCGATTATCGGCTGACCTTCTGGCTACTCTAGCTCGCATTTACATGTATTTAGTCACCATATTATACATGTATGCATTTGATATATCAAATAATAAAATTGGATTGAAACATAATTATTTTCAAATAATTGCACACGGATTTTCTTTAAAAAAAGATTGACATCCTTAAATTAATTTCCATGTACAATTTAAGTGACATACAATGGCAAGCAAATGGATAACCGATACAACGCTGAAATATTTTTGTATAAACCATGGAGGACACAGGTTTTTTCACACCCAAAATGTCTCAGTTACCTCTTTTCGCTTTATTTGAATACCTACTGTATGTTATAGATCTACAGCCATTATAAATATTTTACTGTTTAAGTGCGAGGATCGTCTTTAGACGTCATAATCTGACGTCTACAGACGTCAGATTAGGACGTCTAAAGACGGTCCCCGCGCTTAAAGGGTTAAAACTCCTAAATAGAGAAGACTGGTACTGGGGTTGAGGGTAACACCAGATACAATAACACAAACCGTGTGGGATGGTAACGTCTGGGGAGCATTGATTTGTAATTCACGGAATATTCTTTTGTCGTTTAACCCTTGTGCTGCTAAGACCGTATACACGTTTTAAAGAAAATTTCAGATTAAATGAATTACCACTAAAATCTGTAACACATCTGGTGGTATAGGTGCTCAGTTTGTCAAATAATTCAATTCGGGTGATGTCTATTTTTTCACAAATAATACTATTTTTCATTCGTTTGAAGCTGGAAATTGCGTCAGCAATTCCAGCTTCAAATTAAAAAAAATTAAAATACTCAAAATACTCACAATTCAGCAGTAAAAGGGTTAGGATACTGGCAGAGTAATACTGGGTTACCATGGTTACAGCGGGCTTTTTTTTGTTTATAAAAACAAAATTAATGCGTTCCGATGTACATGATGTATCCAAACGAGCGCCGCCATTATCCTGCGTGCCCAGCATGTTTACCCACCATGGATTGAGTAGCCCTTCTATTAGTTATGTCAGCATAAAAATACTGATTAGGTAGCCAACGCTGATTGAATGTTGGTCCAACGTCGTTGACGTTGGGCCAACATTCAACCAGCGTCAGCCCACCATTCAATCAGGTTTGGTTAATTCTCGTTGTTACTCGGCCATTTGCAGTTTGTGTCAACACACCATACCAGTCGTGCACTTGACTTGCACGCATTGATTCGCACACAGCGGTGCACTTCACAGGGCTACCCCCTCCCCACTCCAGCAGTATCCCATGGATTCACATTTCCATAGTAATCACTCGGCTCCTAGAATTGCATCCATCGTGACCATACATGTACAGGGAGGCGTGGTGGCGTCACAAATCAATGGCTCATCACGACCATTTGTCTTTGATATTTAATTTCTTATTGTTGTCAGTACGGTGCAATGTAATGGTTCTAGTGGGTGTTAATACAAATCGTCTGTCCCTTGGAGCAAATAGCATCTGGCTCTATTTTCCTTATTATATTGTCCTTACTCACAAGCTATTTTTTACTTGACCGGATTGGTTTAAACTTCTAGATATATATTTATCAAATTCATAAACACTGAAGTTAATAATGTCCAAAATTCACTTTCATATAACGCATAGTTTAAATATATTGCGACGGCTAAAGATAACATTTTCGTACCCACGTTTGCTATTTTGTGGTTGATTATAAGCCAATTTGAAACTAAGTGAACCCACTTTTTTACTTGCGTGCATTAACATTATTATTGGTATAATTATGCAACTGTTTGTTGAATCATCAGTAAAATACCATTATGTTGAAAGTGGCAAAGTCCGTCTGGGAATTTAGCAAAGAATTTTCGATGTAACATATTTGAACACTTGAGTCCAGCAAAAATTAGGTAGACTCTCAATTTAGAGCCAGAAGATTAAGAGCAGTTGTATCCACATGTTGGAGTGAGCGACAACACAGAATCTCTGCCTAACTTACTCAATCTCTCACCGACCTGTATCTCAAACCCATCCATCTTAGCAGTATCAGAACCAGAGGGCAAACATTGACATTTTCATTCGCGCCGAGGTTTAAATCGCGCAGCGCGCGATTCAAACCTCGACGCGAATGAAAATTATGGTTATGATTGATAATGTTCTCCAAAAGTTGTAATGGACTTCACATTTATTCTTAAACAAATTTCCTAAAATAATATCGACCCCCCCCCCCCCTCAGTTGATTTCAGTTCTTCTTTCTCGCTCAATCTCGCACACATCCGTCTTGTCCGCCTGATTTCGATTGCGCCCCACGTAACGCATTGTTTCTCGCCAGCGGCAGATCTGCGGCCGCGATTTTTTTTCCGGGGGAAAAAGATTCCAGGAATCCTGATTGCAGTGACGGAGTGTCCCATACATCATCGGGATCGGCCGTCGTATCCATCCATGGTATCTCTATTCCCGGCGACTTCCCTTCCCGCGGGGGCCGCAGCCGAATAACGCGGGGGGCAGCTTGTTGAAATTTCCCCCGGGAATGTGTGCTAATTAGCCCGCTTCTAGTATCGAACTCGGTGGCAAACATGAGAGATTTGGTGGATGCTGATGCAATTCTGGTAGAATTGCATCAACGTTTACCCATGCAAGAGTCTCGTATTTTGCTCTGTCGCCGTAAGAGTTGAGGTATTGTTTTAGAGAAATAATGAGAGCGAGCATTATAGAGGTCAACTTGATCATTTCAAGGTAGATTACAGCAAGGTTTTATCGTCTAATCCTCTTGCATTCTAATCAAAGTTATTATCTTAACCCTTAGAGCGCGGGAATCGACTATAGTCGTCAGAATCTGTAAAAGTAAAAATATTTATAATGGCCGCGACCCACAAGTGGATGTCAATGACACAATACTAAAATATAAAATGGATTTGAAACGGTTGTAGTTATCCTTAGTGATTTATAGGTTAACTCTCCGACTCCGTCAAGTTTTCGGATAGTTCAGAAGTATATAGAAGTCATTGTGGACCCTTCTTTATGTTTTCCGTTCCTCTCCTTTTTGTTGCCGCATCAAGGCTAACCGCTCTATTTTTATTGTTCGATTTACTGGGTAGAGTTTTCTGACACCATAGTATTAACCCAGTAAACATGAGCCGTTCACCAATGTTGTTCTAATGTTGGGCCAGTGTGACAGACGGTGGACCAACATTAAAGCATCATAGTGTAAATGTTTGTTGGGAACTCCTTGTTTTCGTATAGATATTTGACTAAGAAAACAACTTATATTTTGCTAAAAATTCTCATAGCTGCTTGATTTACTTCATATGAAAAGTACTTGGCCTTATTACGCTTTTTGCTTCTCAAACACTTCTTTAAGTATTTCCCCAGTCAGCAAAATAAATTGTAATATTGAAAATACTTCTTTGCACATTCGTCACTCAGTATTGTGGGGAGCCTCCGTGACCGAGAGGTAGCGTGCTCGGTCTCAGACCGTCAGGGCTCAAGTTTCGAATTATTTGGCTGGAGGGCAGTGTCATCTCACTCATCTCATCCATCCTCAGGAGGTTCTCCAGGCCCAATTTAGCCTATATGTTCACAAAAGTGGCCTAAAACCCGATTCATTTATTTTCATTTCGTCACTCAATTATATAGGCCTATATGCTATATGCCATTCTATAATAATTCCGCCATGTAAATTCAAAACACAGTGGCAACTTTGGTGTATGTAAGCAGTTTTCTATGAGGCGTTTCAACTTCCAAGCCATAACAAGCACCTATGTTTGATTTGTTCCAGGTTGGTACGTGTGGTGGAGAACCTGTCGCCGCTGTTGCTAGGTAACCAGGCGGCTGTAGCCCTGCACGCTGAGAACATCGCCCTGCTGGCCCGCCGTGTGCCCCGGCTGGCCTTCCCCGGCCTCACGTGCGCCACCTACGCCACCCCGGGTAATAATATCTACCTGGATGACAGCCTGACCTGCTCCAGCCCGGGCAACCACACAGCCCCCAGGCAGAGGGACAGCAAGGTGAGGGTCACACTAGTCATCTTGGTATTAAAGGGTCGTGTATGTCACTTTGTAAAGTGGCATACATGACCCTTTCACCCTTGAAGCGCTCAAATATTTTTGTACAAACCCTGGAGACAAAAGGGTTTTTTTCATTTTGAAATCATCATAAATGTCTTAGTTAGCTCTTTCCGCTTCATTTGAATACCTATGTTATGGGTCTACGACCATTAGAAATATGTTTACTCTTACAGTGCGGGGATCTTACGCTGTAAGGGTTAATATAAACTTGACGATGTAATTTACTGCTACCCGAACATTATACAATATTATAACATTGTATTTAACTGTTAATCCGTAATAATTGATAAATACGACTATTATTAATTCATACATCCCTAAGCGCGACTATGGTCGTTTCGATCCGTTTTATTAGTCATTAGGAGCGAAATGTGTGTTTAAACATCAAGATTTGCAAATGTCTCAAATTAAACAAATAGGAGTAATTTTCACCCATTTGAAGGTGTGGGTCGCGGTAGCGAGACACAACTTCAAATGGGTGAAAAATCAATTTTTTTAATTTAGCGATGTAAAGGGTTAATACAAAAGCGATCACGTGGCCCACTGTTATAATATATACAATTTGAAAAAATTCTTAAAAGATCGTATCAGCCACGTTGTTATGTGACAGATGCGACCCCTTTAATACCGAGGGTACGGTAGGATTTGAAATAGGCCTACAGTACTACCGTCCGAAGCGAAAATGCAGAATAGGATATTTATTTACACATTGGGTGACCTTGAGTGGTCAAACGGAGAGCAATCACATACAAATGTTTCATAACTTTGAAAATATGCTGGATAAGACAAATTTTCTGTACCAATAATTGCTTATACACCCTCTCGACATAGACATACAATAGCATGCTTACTTTTGTCCTAGCGTGACCTTCAGCTTTCAAACGGAGGTCATCCACATTTAGGGTCCTACTCGCTGTCCTAGTTTACTACCCGGGGTTTACCACCTGAAAAATAATCGAAATAAATGTATGGATTAAGAAGTCTTGTTTATCGCTTTAAATCATGCTTATACTGCGCTCCTTCTGCGAGGATTTTATTTTGCTGTATATGCTGCATGATAACTATCACATATTTACCAAATAGAGTTCCCTTGAAAATCACATTATTCTCTTTCTGACGTTATCGTTCAGAAATGGAAAGATTACCTAATGAACACGCAGAATAATAACCACTGATAAATCGCCCAACTACCACTACAGTGTACACCAGAGAGACAAAAAAGTGACTCATCCCACATTTTTTCTGGACAAAATGGCGCCAGCAATCGCGATCGCGGTGACATTTCGCCGGCGATAATTCCGCACCAGCAGCTAGCGGCCGATGGACTGATTGAATTAAATTCTGCAATTGTGACAAATTGGCGGACGCTGCCCTGTTTCCCGCCCTTAATCTGTCGTCTGCTGGCGACGGAACGCCATCCCCGCAAAGAACATGATGCGATTCTAACTGTGTCTCACTGGCGGCCCAGCGTCTACGACGCTGGCCGCCAGTGAGACACAGTTAGAACGAGATCCACAACTTTGCGGATAACTGCCTTTTGTTGTGCGAGTTTATCTGCGTGAGCCATGATTCAATTCGGCCCGCAGTGAACCCACTCCCAATAGCCACCGACACGATGTGACATCTTCATGACCTCTCATGACCCCGCAGTGACACGTCAATACATCGTGGCAGACCCCAGAGATGTTTTCTATCACAAGATACTGTCCAATAAGGCTTTGTAACATCAGCCGCTGTATCGAATGATGACATCCATAGGCAAACTGGAATTATGTGCCTGTGAGCCACGGGTAGACCAACGAGTGTCTGTGATGGCCTGCGGTGTGTGAAATCTGTCAATATCTCGACACGGAATTTTCTAAAGATCTAATTATCGATTATACAGCTTATTTTTATTTTGTGTATTTAACCATTAGGTAAACATATGTGAACTTTCTGCACAAAAGCAGTCGCATCGCTCATTTTTTAGAAAATGTCCGTAAAATGATATGCCAAATTAAAACAGCAGCTGTCAACACAAAATGTGGCACTTGATAATGCTATTTTTCTATCACATATGCCTACCGGCATTAAAATCATAATTATTAAGATTTAAATTTACATTTTTAAATTGTCATTGATAACACACGTATGTATAATAAATTCGAAATCTGAAATGACAGATAAAGGTGTGACATGGCAAACTGGTAATAATATTACGTAGGCCTAATTTTCTAGTTTTGACAAAAAATCAACTTACATGTAAGTGTACTCCCAGCGAGCCATTGACCCAATGTTCATTTAATGTTGGCCCTTCGTCTTAGACGTCGGCCCAACATTGAGCCAACATTGGGTCAACATTGCGTGTATGTCGGGCTGTGGCAACATTTGTGTGAATTGCTTCATTAACTCTTAAAGCGCTAAGTTATCTAACTTTAATTTTCACCAACATGAAGTTGTGTCTCGCTACCGCGACCCACAATTTCAAGTGGGTCGAGAATTACTTGAATCTTGATGTTTAAGCACTCACTTCATTCCCAATGACAGTGATTTAACATGCTAAAATCAGATTAAAACGACTGGAGTCGCGTTTAGCGCTTTAACCCTTACAGGGCGGGGATCGACTTTAGACGTTAGAATCTGACGTCTGTAGACGTCAGATTCTAACGTCTAACGTCGACCCCCGTACTGTAAGAAGTAAATTATTTGTATTGGCCGTAGACCCATAACATCGGTGATCAAATGAAGCGTAAAGAGCTAACTAAGACATTTGTGATGACTTCAAATGGAAAAAAACGTGTGGTATCCACGGTTTATATAAAAATATTTCAGCGCTTTAAGGGTCAAGTCATTGTTACCATCACGGTGATCATCATCATTACGATGTAGCGTGACAGAATCTGACAGGTAGGATGCAATCCCGGTCTCATTTTTAACAAGGTCTATTTTAAGCCTGCTGTCACGCCATCTAGTCGCATGGAGCCGCTGATTGGGATACGTTTTGCAGGCGAGTTTTACGTTGGCCATGGCTACTTAACTGATGTTTGAAGTGTGGTTTCAAGATGACCGGATGTGGCGTACGTGGCTATGTTCATTATCCTGATTATATCAACGAATCTTCTGTATTAACCTTTTTGGTTTTGTATAATCAGGGATAATACCGAAAAGATAAAAGCCTGTCCTCATATTACTGTTGAACATTGGCAGCTGTTGCAATCAAATTATGGCAATGCCGGATCCAGGTTCTGTATTAAGGGGGGGGGGGGTAGTTTTGAGGGTTTGTCCCAAATATTTTTTTGGTAAATTTAGGCCAATTTAACCCCCTCCCCCCCTCTTTGGCTCTGGTCAGAAATTAGTTGAATGTATACGTTTTGGTGAGTGTATACGTTTACACGACATTATTAACAGTTGGTCACTTCGCATCTCGATGACTTTAGCTTCTCACAACGAATAAGACTATGAGGGACCTCTACGACGCTGGCCTAGCATTCGACCAACACTGGGTTGATGTATCGTGTTTGCTGGGATACCATAGATGAATGATGAATGAAATGAAAACTTCTATAGCGCCTAACTCCTCGGAGGGCCGAGCTCAGAGGCGCAATTCATCCTTATCAAATTCCAAAGAAGAGTCGAGGGAAATAAGCATGGTCGTCATCAGGGAGCCGGGACGCAGAGGAGCTAGGGCGGAAAAGCCAGATCGAAGAAATGCGTTTTTAACAGTTTTCTGAAAGAGGAAATATTTTTAGCTACCCGAAGGTTTGCAGGCAGTAAATTCCAGAGAGTAGGACCAGAAACAGAAAAGGCACGCGCACCGAACTTAGTTCTGATACGTGGTACTTTGAGCTTATTTGTGTTGTTTGATCGCAGATGTTTTACGGAGTCTCCAGAAAAAAGAAGGCTAGATAAATAAGATGGCTGACCATCATTGAGACTACGAAATACAAAAGTATATATTTTGAATTGTATTCTAAACTTGATTGGAAGCCAATGTAATGATTTCAATAGAGGAATAGAGCGACTGAAACGAGGAGCCTTTGTCACAACCCTTGCTAAACAGTTCTTAACACGCTGTAATTTCTGTAGATCTTTAGCTGGAATTTCGTGTAATAAGGAGTTACAGTAGTCTAGTTTGCTTGTCACCAGTGCCACTGCAATTTGTTTTGCTAAAGCTAGAGGTAGACTTTTTCTGATGCGTTTAAGATCTCTAATATGATAAAAACAGGAACTGGACACCTGTGAAATGTGCTGGATTCATCAAGGGGGAAAAGGTTATTAAACTTCTCCCGTTGCGATTTCAAGCCAATAAGAAGAAACTCAGTCTTGCTAGGATTGAGTTTTAGTTTGGATTGAGCCATCCAAGCAGATACCCCGGTAATACAGCTCTGAAGCATTTTCAGTGACTCAGTAGCTGTGTCACCTGTTAAGGAGATGTAAATTTGTGTGTCATCGGCGTATAAGTGATGACTCAATCCATAACTTGAAATTATGGTGCTTAGAGGAGCGGTGTACAAACTGAAAAGCAGAGGGCCAAGTACAGACCCCTGCGGCACTCCATGCTCAAGCAAACTAGAGTCAGAAAAAGATTTGTCAATTTTAATTCTTTGATGCCTGCCACAAAGGTAGGATTTAAACCAAGCCAAAGCCATTCCAGAGACACCATACCACTCATCTAGTCTATTTAGCTCCCGCCGTCACCGTAGGTGAGCGAAGGGAGCTATGGATTCTACCTCCGAATTTTTTTGCCTCTTCTTTTGCCTATAACTTTGTGAGAAAATAAGCTAGGATAACAATTTTTGGTATGTGGGTTACTTCCAGGTGGCTAATGGACGGGTTAAAATATTTTTAATCTGAATTCAATACGCAAGGTTGCAGAGGAGAAAATGATGATGTGACGGCGTTGGGCCGTTGGGCCGTTGGGCCGTTGGGCCGTCCGTAAACAATTCGTTTCCGGAGCATATCTCTGAAAGTACTTGTCCGATTGTCTTCAAATTTTACACACAACACCCCTAGGGGGTCTAGTTGTGCCTTTTGGGGTATTTGAACTTTGACCTACTTCTGGTTCAGAACTATGACCTATTTAGACGTTTTGACGCGCACTTCGTTTCCGGAGCAGATCTCGAAAAGTACTGGGCCGATGACAGTCATATTGCACATACATGTTCTCTAAGGTCCCTAGTTGTGCCTTTTCAGGTTTTTGGACCTTGACCTTGAAGTTGACCCAGCACTTTGACCTAATTTATAACATCGGTAAATCCGACTGAAAGATTTTGCGGAATATCATGAAAACCGCTCAAGATAGCTACACCATTACTATAAAACAAATTGTGAGGTTTCAGGAGAGGATGCATCTTGAAAAATTTCAAGTCGATAAAATTAAAAATGGCCGCCTATCGGCCATTATTCACCTCGACAGGCCTGATATTGCGGAATATCATGAAAACCGCTCAAGATAGCTACACCATTAATATTAAATAAATTGTAAGGTTTCAGGAGAGGATGCATCCTGAAAAAATTGAAGTTGAGAAAATTCAAAATGGCCGCCTATCAGCCATTATTCACCTCGACAGGTCTGATATTGTGGAATATCATGAAAACCGCTCAAGATATCTACACCATTACTATAAAACAAATTGTAAGGCTTCAGGAGAGGATGTATTTTGAAAAAAATCATTTTGTCAAAGTTCAAAATGGCCGCCAATCAGCCATTATTCACTTTCACATGGCCGTTATTTGGTAAACCGTGCTAGATGGCTAGACCATTACTATAAAACAAAATGTGTGATTTCAGGAGAGGATGCATCTTGGAAAAATTTGACTCGATAAAATTCAAAATGGCCGCTTATCGGCCATTATTCACTTTCACATGGCCGTTATTTGGTCAACCGTGCTAGATGGCTAGACCATTACTGTAAAACGAAATGTGAGATTTCAGATGAGGATGCATCTTGAAAAAAATTGACTTGATCAAATTTAAAATGGCCGCCTTTTCGGCCATTATTCATTTTCACATGGCTGATATTTGGTAAACCGTGCTAGATGGCTAGACCATTACCTGATTACTATAAAACAAAGTGTGAGTTTTTGGAGGAGGATGCACCCTGAAAATTTTAAACTTACGAATTCAAAATGGCCGACAATCAGCATTATTTACCTCGATAGGCCTGATATCAGGTAAACCGTGCTAGATAGCTAGACCATTACTATAAAACAAAATGTGACGTTTCGAGAGAGGATGCCTTTTTAAAAACTTTCGACTCAATCGAATTCAAAATGACCGCCTATCGGCCACTATTTACTTGCACATTGCTGATATTTGGTAAACCGTGTTAGATAGCTGGACCATTACTATAAAACAAAATGTGAGATTACAAGAGAGGATGCATCTTGAAAAAAATTGACTCGATCAAATTCAAAATGGCCGCCTATCGGCCATTATTCACTTTCACATAGCCGGTTTTTAGTAACCGTACTAGATGGCTAGACCATTACTATAAAACAAAATGTGAGATTTCAGGAGAGGATGCATCTTGAAAAATTTTGACTTGATCAAATTCAAAATGGCCTCCTATCGGCCATTATTCACTTTCACATGGGCGATATTTGGTAAACCGTGCTAGATGGCTAGACCATTACTATAGAATGAAATGTGAGATTTCAGCTGAGGATGCATCTTGGAAAATTTTGACTTGATCAAATTCAAAATGGCCGCCTTTAGGCCATTATTCACTTTCACATGGCCGATATTTGGTAAACCGTGCTAGATAGCTAGACGATTATTGTTAGAGTGTTGTGGTCGATAGTATCGAACGCCGCAGACAAATCAAGTAAAGTCAAAGCTGTGACATGGCCCTTGTCAAGAGAAACTGAGATGTCATTGTGAACTCTTAACAGGGTTGTCTCAGTGGAATGGAATTTCCGGTTATTTTAAAGCTGGGTTGCGCATCCTCACTACATTGTCTCTACAATTACGACTGAAAGTGCTGAAAGAGATATTAAAATATAACTACAATTACTCGTTCATTCAACATGTTCAAAACTAAAATTAAATACCCGTGTCGCATATAATGTGCACATGCCATGAAGAATTAATTTAACAGAAAATCCTGCAAACCATCAGGATGATCTTTAATTTGATAGAATATCATAACGTCAGTCGCCGATACCTATGTTCTAGCAGCAAGATTATCTTGTTTCGATTCTTAACGCACCGTAAACCGGGGCTATTTTGCCACCCTATTTACATATTTTTTATCGCTGTATTAAACCTGTTTTTTTAATGGGAATATAAAGTCTCATAATTGAGGGTGGTTGTGTAAGGTATTCGCATACTTAGCATAGTTTGTATTTAGCCTTTTTTAATAGGACTATTAAATAAAAATGTATGGTGGTAAAATAGCCCCGTTTCCGGGGCTATTTTGCCACTGGAGCTAATTTTGATCATATTTTGTGAATTAAAACCATTTGTAAAAATCCAAAGAAAAATATTTTGCCATATAAATATTTTTTAATTCAAAATAATATAATTGAGAAGCTAATCGAATGAAAATCAAATTAATTGAACAGTCTGCAGACCTTTTTTATCATTCCATTTAATAAATTACATAGATTCATGTAAATGCACCATACAGACATAACATAAAATATTCAGTGAAAAAGTCATTATTTAGCAGGAAAGTTATTTAATTATTAAAATAAGTGCCTTAAACCAGTTATGTAGATATTTATATAGTTTTTAGGGGTCAGTGAGTCTAGTGGTCAAGTCCGTTTTCATATCGGACCGAAAATGAGGCTCTGGCGGCCATTTTGAAGGGGTGGCAAATTGAATAGCCCCGGTATGGGGTGGCGAAATAGCCCCGGTTACTTTGAAGTGCTCGAACGAGCTCAATATTTAATTTTCTTCAATTACTTTTTTTATGTGATAAGGACCCTTCAAATACCATAAAAGAAAACTGCATACGTTAATAAAATGGATAAATACCAATCCAAAGTTCAAATTTGTCAAATTTAAAAAAAACGCGTAAAAAGTAACACTTCGGTAAAATATTTTTTCCTGCTGTTGAAGTATTATACAAAAATTGTTAATAGACATATACAATATAGTATAATAATAGTTATTTTTATTAACTTATGATATTTATTGAGAACCAGAGGATTTTATCAATTTCCCGAGGGGGTGGCAAAATAGCCCCGGGGGTGGCAAAATATCCCCGGTTTACGGTATAATAAATATATCAAATCGTCAGTGTGATTGCTCACAAGGGGAGTGTCTATCCGCTTCACAAACTCAAGTATTTGTCCTCTATATTGAGTTGCATGGGAATTGCGAGAGCGAAACACATGAAATCCAAGGAATACTTGGATAAAATTTATTAAGAAAGGTAAGAACTAATGAAAATAAGCTTCATTCAATCATTGTCATATTTTATCATTTCTTTTCATTATAATCCTGACATAGCGATAACGCACATATATAAACATTTGACTGCCTAGTTTCCTTGACAGGATATGGGATCTGAAAGGACAGTTTTTTCCCGCTACTTAAATCAATGAGATGCATACCTCCATTCTATCTTGTGTCACCTGACTCGCCTCTCTGTAATGACTTGGTCGGGTGTAGGCGGGTCAGGTTGCCATCTCGTACGTGAAGCGCGTGCTCCGTTCCCTGGGGATGTTTTTTCAGAGGGAACATTTTTTTTCTGCCGTCCTATTTGTTGTATGACTGTCATCGCATTGGGCAAGTTGTTAGAACATTCACAATTTCAGGACTATTGGTCACTCTTCACCTTTAACAATTTACCGCCAAATGATTTATTTTGAATTTCCACCCACTTGAAGTTGTGTCTCGCTGACGCGATCCACAACTCTAATGGGTGAAAATTATTCAGATTTGACAATATGGAGGTTATCGATTTTGAAAATATTTGACATGTTCAAAAGCTGGTATTTAAAGTGCTAATAAAAAATGAAAACCCGAATTTAATCGGGACCAGCGATTAAAGGGTTAAGTTTTACGAATTGGATAAGCGCACACTAGAGCACTCCCTCGGGTATGTTAGGGTTAAATTGTTGTATCTGCTACTGATGTGGCAGATGGAACACTTTAACTACACAGCGATGAGTCACAGCCATAACGTAAATGGTTTAATGTTAAAACATTGTGTGATGCAGAATGATGTATTGTTACATAGCATAATAGAGAAATGCTGACATTCCGATATCCCGTTCTTATATTCAACATACATATTCAAATAGAGCCAGTATAATATATTTTTGAGGGGGAATATTCATTTGTGGCTGTGGGGTCGCACCATGAAAACAAAATGATTGGTCGAATATCAAAAATATTCAAGACAACTTGCATTTATTAGTCCGTTTAAAAAACCAACTGCAATATTGTCTTAACCCTTTAACCACCAAATTATTCAATTTGAATTTTCACCCACTTGAAGTTGTGCCTCGCTGACGCGATCCACAACTTCAAGTGAGTGAAAATTATTCAGATTTGACAAAATGGAGATCAGC
Organism: Flabesymbios commensalis; assembly: GCA_964017125.1. NCBI lineage: Eukaryota > Metazoa > Annelida > Polychaeta > Terebellida > Flabelligeridae > Flabesymbios > Flabesymbios commensalis. The sequence continues at coordinate 39,359,539 of OZ024912.1, read as the reverse complement.
TGTTTGCAAATATTGCTGATGGATGTCACATTTTAACTTTAACATATTCAAAAGGTGGTGCTTAATGTGCTAATAAAAATGAAAACCCGAATATGTGCGGCACCGGTGGTTAAAGGGTTAAGTAGAAGTTAAAGCCTGAGTGCACTTGGATGTTGAGAGGATCTCGTCCCCGAAGGGTTTCACCTTACGGGATGGGTGTCACTGAGAAGCCGTGTTCCAATTAAACTCTGTGACATGGCAGGACGACTTTTTCATGGCCGACGTTTGACGGCGACAAGTCGAGGGCGGAATAGTAATACGGTGGAAAAGAACGAGAGGAATTTGTACAGATGCTGTTTGACTTCCTTTCCTTCAGGGAGACCGTCGTGTAAGAATCACAACATTGCTTTGTCGCTAGCTTCTCAGTTCGAGTGCTGTGTTTAAAGCTTTGATGCAAAGCAGGAATTGGCTGTAGATGCGATTAGCACTTGAAGGGTTATTAGGGCCTACATTTAAGATGATAACAAGTGTATAGAGTTTAATGGAGGACATGTTTTGCCGGGACGTCTGACATGGCGTAAGAGTGGTTTTAAATTAGAAGACAGCGTACAATCAGATCAGTCCTAGTCATGGTAAAAGGCGCACACAGTTACTAGAATACTGGTCTGCAAAGCCAAAAGGCAGTATCTGCTTACTTGTAAAGTAAGCAGATACTGCTTTTTGGCTTTGCACGGCAGACATACGAACAAATCACTCGCATGTTGGGCCAGTGTTGTTCTGGTTGTGACTAGATGGGGATGCGAGAGGATCATGTTACAAAGAAATCTACTGACGTATTTCAAATTTCCTAATTTGAAAACTGTTTTAAGCCATTTTGTTACAATTCGCAACAGAGTCCCGCCCGAGGAACCATGTTAATTAGTTTTACAATGTGTGTGTTGGATGCGGAAAGTTAGGAAAAAAATAATTTATAAATAGTATCATAATATAAATACAATAAATCATAATAGTATAAATCATAATAGTAATGGGTATAATTTTGACACAACATGGGCCAATCTTGGTCCTTCGTCCGTGTTCAAGCGGACACTCCATTGTTTGTCGTCTGTGGACTACTTGTTCACTCTTTAGCTTGTCTGTGTTATGTCTGCAACACTCAGCATATAAAACCCGGTAGTCCTACTTAGGATTATCACACATATTATATCCACTATGAGACAGTACCGGACTGTTATGGCCCAAGTTTGGATCCACGTTGGCATGTGACAGTCCTATCAAACAATAATCATTGATCCTATGCTGGTTTAATGTTGGCCCAGCGTCTACGACGCTGATCCAACATTAAACCAGCATGGTTCAGGTCTACCATGTTGTCTCACATGAGCTGTGACCGAGGAGGACTTGAGATTTGTCCCACTTGAGTAAAGTGGTCACTTGACACAGACGTATTAAAGACACACTCAATTCGTGAGAACTTAAAAATAAGGGACTCGAGGGATAAAAAAACAGAGAGCTGGTATTAAGAGGTTTAGTAAGACACTCACTGATTCTCTGATCTCCGCGTGTCAAAGGTCAAGTGGTAACTGTTTGTCAAGATAGTTTTTAAGACGATTGTGAATATGTAAAATTTGAAAAAAAAACTATTTTTGACGTTAACAATATTGTCTGGCGATTTTACACGGAAAAAGTTAAAAAAAAAAAGCAAAATGCCTATTCAGAAAAAGGGACGTTTTTACGAAAGTGACAAATAATAATAAAAAATATTACCAAAATGCAAGTATAACAACCGTGTAGGACGATTGTATATGGAGTGCGAGGTGTCGTTTTCGAATATCATTTAAATCCAAAATGGAAATTGCCGTGATTAAAAATGGTAAGGCCTATATGGTTAAAGGTGTGGTATATTGTGATATATGACAATCGTAATATTGTTTGCGCAGCCTCCTAATTTTTATCAGGCCCTAGCTTATCATACTAATGGACTGTCGTCTGTTTTATCAGTATCTGAAGTAAGCCGACATTTGTGATATTTATAGGCCCAACATAATGTTATTTTAGTAATTTCTATTGACCCTCAAAGCGCTAAGTTAAATAACTTAAATTTTCACCGGCTTAAAGTTGTGTCTCGCTACAGCGACCCACAACTTCAAGTGGGTGGAGATTACTGATATTTGTTTAACTTGAGACCAAACATTTCCAAATCTGTATCTTTAATCGACTAATAAAACAGAATAAAAACGACCATAGTCGCGCTTAGCGGTCGAAGGGTTAAAACACGTTCACTAATGCTCTGCTGGTGAAATCTGTAAATACACGTGCATCGTGTAAAATGCATCTTCCCTTCAGCTTAGCTTAGCTTAGCTTCTCGATACCGCAGGCCTGCGGCCTCAAGAAGCCAAGCCTTGCTGAAAGGAAGATGGTAAAATGTTGATCTCTTACACACAGTCACATTATATCACGCCCTTTCACACCTCTCTTCTACGTCTCTGTGTTACAGCCATTGGAGGCCAGCCTGCACCTGGAACCCGGGTTGCTGGCTGAGGCGCGGTGTCTGCAGCATTGTCAAGATGAGGTGCCTCTACAGTATGTGGTCTACAAGAACGCCAAGCTATTCCCTCTGCCAGGAGCCAGCCGAGACGAGCGTATTGACACCAGTGTCATCTCAGCTAAAATAGGTACGTTATCAGTGGACTGATATCATGGGTTGTAAAATCCGCAACCCTTGAAGTAACAAGTTATTCAATTGAAATGTTCACTCACTTGACGCGATCCACAACTTCAAGTGAGCGAAAATCACTTGGATTTTTGTCAGAATGCATCTCGTTGATTGAAGACACTGTTCTCATTTGAAGGATACTCATTACTCTGCATGAAAAAACAAAAGGCAGTATCTGCTTACTTTCTAAGGAAGCAAATATTGTATGTTAGGCTTTGCAGAGCAGTTAAATTACAGTGCTAATTAAAAGGTTTAGAAGTGCTGATTAGGTTCTCACAGAATTTCTGTAAATTATCGTAAAGTAAGTGAACTAGTTCAATTCTATGGGAACCCATGATCACAAATTTGTATTCAATGGTATTCAATTTCGTCGTGAGTTGATATTAGAACTTTCGTTTCAACATGAGAAGAATAACTACTAATTCTATTTGAGTAGGAGGGCTGCAGGTGGTGAATACATCCCGAGCCGTTACAGTGGAGTTACTGGCGCCACACAGAAAGCAGTACCAGAGGCCTGTGTACTGGGACTTCAATGCTAATGGTGAGATTTACCTACAAAATAGTAGTATTTCTGATAATAGATGTACTGTAAACTACCTCAAAAAGTCAAAAGGCAGTAACCTGCTCACTTGTAAAGTGAGCAGGTCACTACCTTTTCGCTTTGCAGGGCAGTATAAACTGGTGTAATCTATTAATCGTAAATGTCAGGATTCGCTTTTATTTTTACAGCGTAATTTTGACATATCGTGCGATCTCGGGAATACAAATCTTATTGGTATTTTCCTCAGTTCATCTGTTTTATATAAGGCCATGGTACGAATTACTCCACGACGTGCGAAGCATACTTTTGTGAAATCACATGGCTTCTATAATAAAAAATAATCAGAATTATGATTAATCAATAATTAGAAAAATGACATACATTGTTGAGCAATTTGATTAATTTTTTTGTTTTTGCTTCCCACCAGGTGGCGAAGGTGGCTGGTTGAGTCAGGGCTGTGACGTAATGAGTGAGGAAGATGAGCATTACGTGAGCTTCTCTTGTAGCCACCTCACACACTTCGCCATTATACAGGTGGGTACACTTTACACCCCAGCAAACACGAGACTAATAGACTCAATGTTGGGTCAATGTTGGGCGTCGTAGACGCTGGCTCAACAGTGATCCATCATTGAGTCGTGTTTATTGGAACATAAAGTTAAGGCCAACATTGGCCTAATGATGGGCCAATTGCACTGGCTGTTTGCTATGTTTAGTCGTTGCATTGGAATATGTACTTTCTCTGAAAATTTGATCTACATGATCGCGCTTGTGGGAAATTTTTTTGGCATTTAAATTTAGAATGCTGAGATTTGATCATCGTGTTTATTGTTCCCAATAATTATCATTCATCTGATCGCGACAGATAAAAATGGGTAGCTCTATTAAATTAGTCTTTATTTTCCGCAATTGTGCCTACGATTATTGATTATGTTTGTTATTATGATTGTAAAGGGTACTTTGGTTCTTCTTCAGTAACATTCATATTACAAGTTGACTTGTGCTGATAATCATTATACGTTGACCTTGAAGAAGAAACGTAACTCTTTTTAGGAAAACATTGTTTATTTCAAAGTTACACACAATGAGAGAGATTATATACAACACGATTCATTAATCTCGCACATGGTTATTGTATACCACCACGGAGCTACTGTACAGACACCAAGGATAATAATGAGCCTACACAATATCATGATATCATGGTGTGGATCATTGAGGCCTACACATGATCGTATGGATCACGATCCGATTGATAATCGCGCGTGACAGGGACAATCATTTGTTACCGCATTTTTTGCTTCCGGATCAATTGATGAAGTGCTCGGATTGCCAGATCCCTGGTGTTTCCCGGTGTTCGCTTTCCCGCGGCTCGACTTTGATTCAATGTTGGTCCAGCGTCTACGACGCTGGCCCAACATTGGGCTAATGTCGAGCGAATTTGTGGTATTTGGGACATCCTGTTTGTTGACTGTCGTCGCACACACATCCTGTGGTATGCACACACTGCTAATGGCTGGAAACAAACCCCTCCTGTCTCTATCCCGTGTCTGATCCAGACTAATTTGAATCATTCAGATCGGGATGTACGAGGGACAGGTTACTTTACGGGAGCCGGGCTGCTTTCATACATGTACATTATAAAACATGCTACTTACGGAAGCTAGACTGATTTCTTCCAGAATACTAACCTGCTGACAGGATGAAAGTAATATAGGCCTCAACAGCTTTGACATAAAGTCAATAAATACACTGACGTGATCTATGACAATTTCTTTATCGGATCTTTTTAATAACATGTTGGTTATTAGTATACGTTATAGCAAGAATATATAATATTATTGGTTAAAGACATCGGGTAATAATAATCGGGCATCTACTGCGTTTGTCGTACGATACTATTTGGTCTGAGATGTGTTGCTGTGTTCTATTTCACACAGATAAGCTCAAGGAGCGATGTTCACATTACTGTTCTGTAATAAGACGACGAATACTGCCGTGCAAAGCCAAAAGGCAGTATCTGCTTACTTTACAAGTAAGCAGATACTGCCTTTTGGCTTTGCAGCAGAGCCTTTTGGCTAGTTATTTAACCCTTAAAGCTCTACATTATAAAATTAAATTTTTTCCCCATTTGAAGTTGTATCTCGCTACCGAGCCACAACTTCAAGTAGAGACAAATTACTTACACATGTATAATTTTATTAAAACCATATGGTAATTTAGTAAAGTATAATGCTGCTATTTGTTTCCAATTTTCTTGTTTGGATGACAAATATAAATACTACAAACGGCTATAGACGCGTTCACCCTTAAACCGGCAACTTATTAAATTGGGATTTTCACTCACTTAAGATTGTGTCTCGGTGACGCGATCCACAACTTCAAGTGACTGAAAATTATTCATATTTTACTCAATGGAGGTCAACGATTTTGAAATTGGATTTATGTCACGTTTTTCCTTTAATATTTTCTAAAGCGGGTATTTAATGTGCTTATAAACGATGAGAAACTAATATAAATTGGAACTGGCGGTTGAAGTGTTAATATATTAGGTATTCTGCATTCACTGGGATGTGGAAATTGCGTCAGAAAGTAAGAGCAGTTACCTCTATTGGTGTTTGTATGGCTGTATTAGACTATGGATAGTATAGCTCATACAGACTGTTAGATTCATATGATTTCTACAGATACAGCTAAAACCACTTTCACCATCCGTCAGGAATACATGTATGTCAGCAGATCTCGTATAACTCAAAATACATCAACATCTCCCACAACCTAAGTCACGCGACTATCGTGAGCGCAGCCCACATCGGCGGTCTGTCACTCGTCTGTTCCCCGCCCATTACACATGCCGATCCCGCTGGAAAAAGAGGCAAGCTTTTGTTGTTATTCCAATCACGCAGGTCTTCCTGGACCAGGCTGACTGGGCTGGAAATGAGGCGACACCGCCGGGAGCAAACCGCCAGATAAGGGGACGGGACGGGGCGGCGGCGTGGCGGCGTCTCCATGGCTGGGTGGCATGGTGCACTAACTACCCACTGCGCACACGACGGTGTATCGACGTTGAATCAACGTCTTTGCCGTTTTTTTAACGTCGATACACCGTCTTGTATCCGGCCAGTTGTCAGCTTTTTTATTTGTCATTCGAACATGAAAATTTGGAGTATGAATTAATTTTTTGCTAGAGGGACATAATTATGTTTTTGTTCAAATTATAGATGTGTATGTAATTTTAACCCACTTGAAGTTGTGGGTCGCGGTACCGAGACGCAACTTTAAACGATAAAAAGTTAAAACTGATGAGAATAGACATTCATAATGGCCGTAGTAGACCCACAACATATGATTGTGTATTCAAATAAAGAGGAAAGAGATAACTAAGACATTTATGCTGATTTCAAATTGAAAGAGACCCTTTTGCTTCCATGATTTATACAAGAAATACTTCAGTGTTTTAAGGGTTAATGCTCAACTCACTATTGTTCCCGCAGCATGCAACAGTAGCTCAGTGTGCTCTGCAGATTCTGAGTTTTCGTGTTCTGTAACTCTACACTTGTAGTTTAGTGGCCTCAAACTAAATAAATTGTAGCCAGCAAACCCATTAGTCAGACGCTTAGCACGCCATGTAGCCTGCAGTGTTGTTTTCTAGTTCTCCGTCAAAGAAGTTCCCACTTTGTTGGTAAACCTTTCTTATTCTGAGTGCTGTATATTCTCAATCACCTCCCCTTTGGTATGTGCCATGTAGTGTAAGCGCGGGCTCGGCCTGCAGAGAAAATTATTTTTAATCTGATTTCATGATGTTGAGAGCGAGAGCGCTTAGCATCACTAAATCAGATTGAAAATCTACTTTCCTTGTCACGTTGAGCAATCAAATTTTATTTTCGAAAATATTTTATTTGACCTTTGGAAAAAAACCTTTGGTCTCCATGGTTTAGACAAAAATATTTCCGCGTTTTAAGGGTTAAATTTCCCCTCAAAATAGGTAATCCCAGTAAGGTTGATTACCTGAGCAACACTCAGCCCGAGGTTAGTTTCCATCCCGACTTTGACAATATTGATGGAAACGGAATGACGGGAAATTGTTCATCCATGTCCTCTGGTGCATCGCTTTATGGCTTCCGTTGCCAGTAACTAACAGTTTAAATTGGGTATTCGACTTGATAGTATTGTTTGTTTTTGTTGGTATCTTGTGATAAAGTATTTCTCTGACGAAATAGTCAAGCCTTACAAGCCGTATTTTTTATTGACAGTTAATTAAATGCATCAATACCCTAATTAATAGCTATAAGCCACGCTTCGGAACGGCCAGTGCTAGCACCATATGCATGACATATTTACGTTATTGTGAACAAAATGCATGCGTCAGAGTGTATTATGACATTGTGTGCGTTTTGTTTGCTGAAAATATTTTTCAGGCTCAAAATTTCGGTGTCTTTTATGATTTTAATGATTTTCATAATAATGTCCCACATAATAGGTCGAAACAGTATCTAGCCAGATGTTGACCCCAGAGAAAAGTTTAAATGACTATCTAAATATTTGAGCGTAAACTCGATCTAAATACCATAGCCACAAATAAATCTTATTTGTCAAATAACATACCGACGATGACAGTACTTTATTCCACAGTGACATTATCTTAATATAATGTATTAAGACACAAACATGCCAATTTTTGCCGGTTATATGGACATACTCAACTAAGTTATCTATATTTCATCATTCACAACGAGGGAGCGAGTCACAAGTCTGTGAGCGTAAAACTTCATTAGACCAAATTCCCCACCCTTGTCCTGCTAGGGCTGTATATTTACATTTTCTAGTGAGTTTCTGACCAAATTGAAAATGTGTTGGATGCTCAGTTATTCGAAATAATAATTCAATTAGAGGGATGCATTTTTTCACAAGTAAAAGTATTTTTTGTCATTTTCAGTTGGAAATTACAACGCTTATATTTCAACATGTTGCCAGCATCCCCAGAAGCTGTCCCAGCATTGAAACAATGCTGGTGAACATTCCTTGTCGATCGCCAGGGTATGTTGCTTCAGGTGGTGCATTTGAAAGCACCGAGATTTCAAATTTAATGCGCCGATTTAATTATATTCCCGTAAGAATATTATATAATTCCCGATTGAATTAGCTGCTTGTATTATTATGATCTGTCATAGGACATCACTGTAGAAACACATTATATCCTGACCCTTTAAGTACCAAATACTCTAAAGAAAATGTTGTTCCACTTTAAGAAGATGAAAACTGCTCATATTTTGCTTAGTTAAGAGTTTTGCTTAGTTTCTGGAGATAAAACACTTATTTAAATCCCAAGACGTGTAATTTGATATGCTAAAAAAATTAAAATACCAATTATATTATTCCTGATTGACGCTCAAACGGCTCAACATCACTGTAGAAGTACGTGGATTTTCGGGAATCATCCGTAAATACATTTGGAGCACGCTGAGTCAGCCTTGAAGAGCATAAATAAACTGCAACATTCAGTTCGATAGATGCAGAAGTATCCAGTGTGGCCTAACAATAGAATCTCGAAACAGAGCACGCTGGGAGGGACACTGTCCCTAAAGGGTGGATGGGTGGTGGCGCCGGCGCGCGCGCGGAAATGACCAGGCGTTCAGTCAGCCGTGAACACAAGGGAGTCCTCTAATGAAATGATGGGGAAAGTGGCCGCTCTGGCCCGATCCCTAGGAGTACGGATCAGTCCATATGGTGGACGAGCGCAGGACGGGACGTTGAACCAGTGTTGGTTTGATGTTGGACCAGCGTCGCAGACGCTGATCCAACAATAAACCAACACTGTTTCAACGTCTCGTGTTTGCTGGGTTAGAGTTGTTCCGGTATTGGGCCAACGTTTCGTATGAGCTGCCACTGGGGGGACAGGTCTTGGACAACCAGGAATCAGGAGACTTCAACCCAACGTTGGTATGATGCTGTGCCAGCGTCGTAGATGGTGACCCAACATTATGCCAGCGATGGTTTAACGCTGTCAGCGGTCAGCCAGCCACTGACCCCACCACGGTTCTGATGGACTACTTCCGTCATACCGATCTGTTCCGGATCACAAACTGTATTGATAACATCATATAAAATATATCTTTATTGCTGACTTATAATATAATGTTCTCTGTGGTTTGGGATTCCATTTTAACCCTTGATCTGCTGAATTGTTTCAATTGCATTTTTTGTCACTTGAACCAAATGACAAAAAATATTTTTATTTTCTAAAAATATACATCATTTAAATTGAATTATTTGACTAACTGGGCATCCACCACAAACTATATTATCAATTACAGTAACATATTATTTGGCTTATGATCTGCAACCGTAAATCTGCAACAGTATATATATACGGGCATAGAAGGAAAAAGGTTATTTACCAATAAATGAGTTCTTTCATAAATTGTTGTGGCCAATGATGAACAATGGCCAATGGTGAACACGGCTTTTTGAGTTTCTGAACCTGCGTATTGTACGAAGGTTCAGTAACTTCAAATTTTGAAGTAGTAGGTGTAAGCAGTCACTGCAGCTAGCATTTGTACGACAGACCTCTATTCTGCTTGTAAAAGGTTTCATTCACGATATTTCAATCCAATAGTCATATCCCCATAAATACGCGGTGTTGGCACAATGGTATTTTGATGTTGGGCCAGCGTCGAAGGCGGTGGACCAACATTAAAATAACAGCATATCAATGTATCGTGTCTGATTGAATTTTGTCTATGCAAAAGCGACATGGTTTTACTTTGGTGAAAAATCAAGACTAATGTATGTACCTTTTGTTGGAATTGATTAAAATCATGGCAACGGAAAAAAATATTTGCTATATAGCATTTAAATACTATCACTGAACGCAAAGATGTTTGTGTTCTTCAACGTTTCTCCTGAGCTCTGTGGGCAATAGTGAACCACAACAAAATCTCTTCCTGGCACATGGTCTTTGTTTCACTAATGACGCTTCCACTAACAGTCAATTGACTTCCTATTTGCGTTGTCTTTTCTAAGCACCGCCAAATCCATCTCACATCGTCTCCAGACTATTACCTCAGCTGAATCATTAGTTTTCCATTGCAGAAGACATTATTAGCGTAGATCTTCGGCTCCCGATATATTGTATCTCTTGGCATCTGGAGACAGCCAGTCCGGCGGGGGACCTTGAGGTAGCGGTGACGACGGACGATTTACGACAGAAGTCCCGCCGCGTCCGCAGAAGGTTAGGGGCCCGAGGCCTGCGAAAAAACATGGCACACGCTTCATTAGACAGCTTTCTCGCTTGGAAAAGCCAAGCCCGAAAGCAATTTCTCGGGGAGGGACAGCCGGACGGGGCATCCCCGGCAGGCCTAAAAAACACCAAGTGCCCAATAACACTCCCTGTCGGCTGCTGTAGGGGATTTGGCGCCCCAAGGGAGATTGGCATTTTAACAACCTGCATTTTTTTCGTGCAGATTATTAAATAATTAGCTGTTAGCTTAAAGTAAATTTCACATAATTTACATCAATATCGAGTGTTGAATCGTTGCCACGATTCAACACTCGATATTGATGTGAATTTGTTTTTAGAGTATTCTGTAGGGGGGAGTGAGTAGGTCTCTTGTGGTGGAAAGGAAAGGAAAAGGCACTCAGTCAGGGGAAAGACACAGACTGTCAGACAGACCCCTCAGGCGGCCACATCAAGACATGCAGCAACCATTGTGCTCCTGCAGGATGCATGACAGACATGTAGACCGCATGCCCGAATGGGGTGACATGTTAAAAGCTTGGCGCGGGTCAAGTAGCCTACCTCTGAGATTATTATAGGAGCGTTCATGGGGCATTCCTTTGCCACTGATCATAAAGAAAATCATGAAGTTTGTCTTGCTGCTATTTGCTGGTATTGACTACAAATATGAGAATGACTGCCCTACAAACTCATGTGTAGGCCTATATTTTTAAGAAGCCGTGTGCTCAGACAATACAATCTAATAAAATGTTACATTGCCATTCAGTCTAAAAATGTATCTTGTTGTGCATTTAAATTTTCGGCTATTCTTATGAGTAGGTGGGCCTAGAGTTAAGTCGCCAATCAACTCTACAGACGGCAGCCCTGCTCTGCAAAGGCGAACAGCAGTAGCTGCTTTCTTTTAAGTAAGTAGTTACTGCTGTTTGTATTTCACATGTTTTTTACTCAACTGCATTTTGACGGCGTCAGCGTGACAGATCGTGTTTCACTATGTCAAATACTGGCACACAAAAAGCACAGCAACACAATCCATCAAGTTTTACAAGTGCCCTCACTACAATCACGGAATAATTTATCGGATTGTAATGTTGACTTTGGCGGGTAAGCCTGCTGGTGAATAGGAACAGGTGGAAATATTACAGCCAGCAATCCACCATTACCCAGACGTCGAATCAATGATGTTTTAATGTTGGTCCACCGTCTCCGACGCTGAACCAACGTTAACTCTTCTTTTACCGACTTCCCTCTGATAAAACTACCCCCAGAAACCGATTTCTTTTTAAGGAGGACCCCTGAAGTAGTCCCTGGGCACAATACAGGTTATAGCTATACGCATGAGCACACCGCACAAATTAAAAATGCAAGAGAACATTGCGTCCATATCAATGACCATTCTGGTTGGCGATTTTCAACCATGCATGTAATGAAATATATCCATTGCAATTAATACATTCACACATGTGGATTTCGCATAAATGCGAAATTGGTAAAGGAAGGTAGTTTTCGCATAAATGCGAAATTGGTAAAGGAAGAGTTAAAACAACATCGATTCAATGTCTTGTGTCTGCTGGGATATTGTCATCTTAATTTATTTAACCGTTATGCTGCTGAATTATTTGTTTCTATTTTTCGTCATTTGAAGCTGGAGTTGCTAACGCAAACTCCAGCTTCAAATGACGAATAATATGTCTATTTATGAAAAATAGTCATCTGCAATATTAAATTATTTGATTAACTGAGCATGTATCACAAACCATTTTGTGGATTTCAGTGACATGCAATTGTCTGAAACTTGCTTGGCACCGTATAGGCCCATAATTTATACGATTCCCTTGGATATGAAAAGGTGTATCCGCCACTTTGAAAAGAGGCATGCGGTTCCAGCAGCACAAGGGTGAAGTGTTATAACGTTAATTATTTTAGAAATAAAAGAGCAGATACGTAACCTAACAACGGTATGATATCAAGAGTGATCAAGTAAATGCCATGTGCTGCTCTTGTGTTATTTTGTGATAATTTTTTTATATATTTTATAAGTAGAGCTATATGATTATCGTCCCCTTGGATACTAGAGGGTGTATCTGCCACTTTGTGGCAGATACACCGTGGAGTATATCGTGGAGTATATATCACAAATTGCAACTTCACGTATCATCAAATATAGGCCTAAACATCTGAAAAGTTTTATAAAAATAAAACGCTCCCCCCAGTCACACTATAAAATAAAGACTAACGCAACCATTGAAATCGGCCACGATTATATGGAGATGAAATTACTAATTTTATTTCATTGTGTTTTACCATTTTCTGTGTTACAGAGTGTACACGCTCCTGCGAGGTCCTGGTTGTACTACCTGACAGCCAGTTTGAATATGAGCATTGCTGTGTACGCTGGCAGTGGTGTACTACTTCTTTGTATGATGATCATCATTATCACCTACATTATGGGCCAAAGGTAGACTTACACTTATACTGTAAAACACATTCACTTTTTAAAGTACAGCTGAAATCAGTGTAAATAATTGATGATACCGCTATTAAAAATTGAACTATGTTTTTGGTGGAAAATACAGTTATTACATATTGATATCATTCTATACATTATGCATTCACAAAAATCATTTGTTCTTTTATAATGTTAAAACTAAAAATGACACATCATCTTAATCTTATTTCTTAATGACAAACATTCTAAACAAAAATATAGGCTCTTCAAATTATGATCTCTTCACTACTTCTATCATGAAACCCACAGGGAAACATTGCGGCCGTCTTCCCTGGGTTGCATGCTAAAAGTGCTGAATGTTTCCAATTGTTAAAATGACGTTCTATCGACGTTGAAGCAACGTCGACGACGTTGATTCGACATATACCCAGCAAACACAAAACATTTGGATAACATTTGTACAATTTTTGTCCCAACGTTGAACATGTTGAAGACGTTGGGCCGACGTTGTACAACATGGTATACAAATGTTTTGTGTTGGCTGGTTAGCTACAGCGTTGTATGTCAGTTTAAAGCCAATGTAGCATCTCTTATATATTTTGTTTTCGCATCTTACAGGGATTTACGCATGCCGCGATCAGCCCGTCATGGCATTGCTAACCTCGCTCTCAGTCTCTTACTACTGTGTGTTACTTTTACGCTCGGATCACGCGCCAAGGAGCCACGCCGAGCCTGCCAAGTCATGGGAATAGCCATCCATTATCTCACACTCTGCAGCTTCTTCTGGCTATCCATCGCCACCTAGTGAGTAACTGTGTGCAATTTAATGTTCAGTTTGATGTGGTTGCACATTTCGTAGTAAGCTTTTATCGCCACCTAGTGAGTAGAAGACAGATTTTGTTCAATATAACCAGATACAGTACATATAATACTGTATCTCTGATATAATGTTAATGCTGTTTTCAACCAAAAAGACTTAATCTCTTTGATTATTATTATGAAGACATTGAGAAATTCTCGGTTAATTATTTTACATTCTAATACGTTATGAATTCTATCATACAGTATGTTGCATCATCAATCATTAAATAATTACTAAAACTAGCCCCTGACTTCCCAGAAGTACTATTCCAGCAGACACAAAATGTTAAATCAATGTTGGTTTAACATTGATCCAGCGTCGTGGACGGTCGACCAACGTTAACAATAATTAACAATAACGACCAACAATAATTCAACGTCTTGTGTTTGCTGGAATCTCACAAATGCTATTTTTCTCCAATAAAAGATAAAACATGTCAAGAATAAATCGGCTCTTTCAAAATTATGACCAGTTCTTCACGGAATATGTTTGTAGCGGTGAATAGCGGCCTGTGAAAAACGGTCCACTATTACTATGGTCTATAAAATGCATATGTTCAAATTATCATGTGCCATATTGATGTGATGTTTTGTTTCAGCACACTGTACCGTAAACTGGTGAAAGCAGGTCGGCCTCCACCCGACGAGCCACCGGAAGGCCCTCCTCTACCTAAGCCTATCCTGCGGTTCTACCTGGTGGGATGGGGAATAGGCATGCTCATCTGCGGCATCTCCACAGCCATTAATCTCAACCATTATGACGCTCACCCCACGTTGTAAGTGTCAGTTAGGTCTGGACAGTACATCTGATCTATTAAGCCAGAACGCAGTATCTGGTTACTTTTAAAGGAAGCAGATGCTGCCCTTTGGCATTGCACAGATATATATTCTGTAAAGAGTCAGACGCGACAAAAGTTAAAGTTTTTGGGATAACAGCAATAATTGATCTGCAAAGCCAGAGGGCAGTATTAGCTTACTTGTATTTAAAGAAGGCAGGTACTATCTCTTGACCGTGCAGTGCCATAACAGTATGCTCATCGCAATAGCAGGCCTACACATTTGAATCCGCTATGTATCTCAAAGGTGTCAACAGTACGCCTAATGCTATTAGTACTTTGATTTGCACAAATTGTAAATCACCGACTTGTTGTTTCCATTAATAAAACGGTATAGTTTTTAAACACAGTCCTATTTTTTGTTAATGGCAGTATTGCGTTCAGATTACAGTTCCAAATTAATAGAGAGAATGACAAATATTAAGAAGAAACAAAGCTTGGAATGTAAAGTTATTATTGTTGATCAATGCCACCCGTGAAATTACACTTTCAACTTCAAGCAACACATTTTTTAATTGTAATTTTCACTCACACGAAGTTGTGTCTCGCTGACGCAATTCTCAAATTCAAGTGAGTAGAAACTATTGAGATTTGCTCAAATGGAGGTGAGCGAGGTTTCAACTTAAACATATTTAAAAGCTGATATCTAATGTGCAGAGGCAAACATCATTAGGGGCCTACCAAACAAACATGAAACATGTGTATAACATTTGTACAACGTCGGGCCAACGTCTTCGACGTTGGTCCAACATTGTACAAATGTTATACAGATGGTTTGTGTTTGCTGGGTAACTGCTCATTTTGTACTTGGTCAGTAAGTATTTGCTGTTGTTTGGCTTTACCCAGCAAACACAAAACATCTGTATAACATTTGTGCAATGTCGTCCCAACGTCTCCGACGTTGGACCAACATTGTACAAATGTGATACAAATGTTTTGTGTTTTCTGGGTACACATGTTACAAGGCAGTGTGGGTATTTTATATGTGAATGTATCAAACTTTTTGTTGCCAGTTGTTTCCTGCCACTGAAGCCTACCATAGCTCCACTACTGCTGCCTGTAGGTCTGCTTACCTTCATCTGCTGTGTGTTGTTCATGTTGATCAGCTGTGTACTGAGAGGTACCTCACATCGCGAGGAGGAGCCCGAGACGGAGGAGATACCAGAGGTGGACCTGCTCAGTGAGGGACGAGGTAGTGTGGTACCGCCCAGTGTGGTGGGTGGAGGTAGTATCACTGCTCCAGGCAGTACCACAGGCCGCCCAGTCAGCGTACATGGCGGGAGTATTGTAGCTGGCAGCGTAGTGGCGGCCTCGCCGGTACCACCAGCTACTGTAGAGCATGTCATGGTGGCTCCATCACCGGTATGGCCTATAGACAGCAGTAAGTTGGACCTGGAGCATCGCCCTATCAGTCAGATGTGGGCTCTGGTTGTGGTACTTCTACTTCTCATCATCAGCTGGGTGGCCGCATCTCTGGTTCTACTTCAGCCTCTACCGATCAACCTGCCACATCAGCGCCTTCTGTTTGATTATTTCTACGCTTTCTGTGTCACTGTACTGGGCATTTTCATGTTGGTGTTTTATTGCCTTGGTAGGAGTGACGCGCGTGCATGTTGGTATCAGTGCTGCTGCTGCCCTCCGCAAGGGAAAGAGGCGCCACCTCCCACAAACAATATGACCACTCTGAATGGTCACGTGGTGCAGTCTATCACTAGCCTGAATTCTGACTACAGCATCAAGTCCAACAACACCAGTCTGCGTCAGAACATGGCCCAGTATGGTGTGAAGAAGCCGTCCAACATTAATCTGCTGTCTTCTCACACAGGAACCTTCACAGATAACTCATTCAATGGCAGCATGGACGCCAGAAACTTCTACAACCCCAGGCAGAACGGCGTGGCGCGTAAATACTGGGAGAAGAACAAGCACCACAGACTGCTGAACCACTTTGGTAAGGAGTTGAACACGGACAGCGGGCACAGCTCGCAGCGTGACAGTAAGACAGGGGAGAGTAAGGAGAGTCAGAGACTGAGTGGTCATAGTGGAGGCCATAGTGGCAGTGATGCCAATCCTCATTTAGAGGTGGAGATCCAGATACAGACTGGTCCGCCGGCTCACAGCCCACTGGAGCCTGATATGAGACAGTCCCCGGCTGTATTACAGCCTCCACTTCAGCCCGTGGCCCCGCTAGTGGAGCGCTGCTCAGTGGCCCCTATAAAGACACACAGGTCACCGCCTGGTTACATGTTCCCTCCACCTGATGGAGGTTCTTGTACCCAGTCAGGCCATACTAGTCCTGTACCTGCACAGCTGGACAATGGTAGCTGTCCCACCCCGCCCCCGTACAGTATACCCATGAGAGAGGTGGGTGGTTCACACACGGTACCCCGCCATACAGGCATCACCCCCGTCAGTCAGTACATGATCAGGAACGGCTCAGTCCCCAGACTCCGAGACTTTGACGGTCAGAGCTCAGTGATGAGTCAATCTGACGCTCCTCTGAGCAGCTCCACACCCGAGCCCCCTGCAGTGCCTCCACCAGATCAGCCCACGCCGCCATGGCATCCTGAAGACCGCGTGTTCATACAGCAGATCCAGAAACGTATCCCCCTGGACGGGTCAGACGTGATGGACTGCACAAACTATGTGTGGCAGAACGGCGGCCATATACCGTCCTCCCTGCACTGTGACAGTCCCATTGTGCCTGGTTATATGATTGCTGATGAGACTCAGGAGGAGGAGGAGGAGGAGGAGGAGGCAGATCACAGACTACTGACTGATGCCCCTGACCTGGATACTGAGGATGGTGAGCGGGGTCAGATGCTACCTGCCACAGACAGCGAAGGGTCAGGTAGTGATGCAGATATCTGGGTGCTGCAAGGGGGAAAACGGAAACAACGATTTAAAAAAGAGACAAGTGTGTGACGCCAGTGGTAGTCAGTTTACTTTACGAACAGCAACCATTTCCCTCCACAGTGTGCCAAAACTGATAATTAGTCTCCCCACAGAAATATTATCTCCAAACTGTTTCGAAATTATTGTTATGTGTAATTTTTGTTTCTTTTGAATCTGGAATTGCAGCTTAGAAAAAGCGAAAATAGTCACTTCGAAAACAGTGGTATCTTCAAAATCTCTATTTTATTGACTTTTCACAGTGTATTGGAAGGGATATCTGACCTAAATTGACATCTGATTAAATACGTTTATAATTTTGACTCTTCGTTTGGATCGGAGATATACGGTTTTATATTGGGGAAATTGAGTGACATAATGACATAATGAACGAACTGTGGTGTTTCGAAAGTCAAACGATTGAGTTTCTAAATATTTTGCCAGCGACATCTGCAGCTATCATTATTTTAAGAACGATTGATATCTGAATTAATATTTCTTAATTCGGATCATTTAGTTTCTCATTATGATATAATTTCTTACAAAGTGAGAACTGCGATAGAAGTAAACATTTTGCATGGACTAGAAATATTTTTTTTAATACTTTTTTCGAAATTCTGCCCTCTCTGAAGTTGTAGCGCATAGTGGAGGAACTCCCTACGTTGTCTCAATGCCGGGCCATCGTCTACGACGCTGGCCCAACATTGAGTCACCATAAGGACAAGTGTAGTAATGGAGTAACTGACAGAAGCTGGCGCTGAATCATAATGGTGCCCGCCAAACGCGCAAAGAGAACTGCCCAGCAAACAAAAAACATTTGTATAGCATTTATACAATGTTGGTCCAACGTCGAAGACGTTAGGCCGGCGTTGTATAAAAGGTATACACATGTTTTTTATTTGCTGTGTGTATGCTATTGTATAAATAGAATACTACAACATTATTTTAGTCGCCTAGCTTATTAGAAAACTGCAAACTATTGTGGACCTAGTCTTCACAAGAAACTCTTTCAGCAAAATGCATTCTGCCGCTCGTCCCTTTTGTAATTACCCCTTATGTCGTAAAGGGCGGCCATAGGCGTTTTTAATTTGTTTTATCAGCCGATCAAATCACTATTATTGGGAATGAAACGTGTGTTTAAACAAAAAGACAAATATTTAGTCCCATATTCAGATATTTAACAAATATGTGTAATTTTCACCCACTTGAAGTTGTGGGTCGCGGTAGCCAGACACAACTTCAAGTGGGTAAAAATTTAAATTATACAATTTAGCATTTTAAGGGTTAAAGTGGCGTATCTGTCCTTTTAATTCACATGACACAGCTCTGTCGCGCAAAGCCAAAACGCAGTATGTTTTAACTTTGTTATTGGCAAGTTATTATTTTTGTAGACCATGCGGACCATGGCCATTATTCTCTTGGCAGATGAATCTACATTTAGGTATTTGATCGATTCGATTAAAACAGAACCAATCAAATACCTAAAACTGATATTATTCTTATCGAGATACATATATATATACAATACCTTCATATGGTGTGGCATTTAGAAAGCTTTGATGTCTGTATAATTTCTTTCAGAAAAGGTGGTCAGAGGCACATTATTGGCCTCACTAAAATCGTCTCCAATTGTTAAAATCAGCCTTTTAAATATTATTGATAAAATATGTATTCCTATTTCTTCTTAGATTATAATGGTGCCAAAAGATAATAAATAAAACTGCATTCTATATGTGCTACTGTGCAATTTTACCTGAATTGTCTGACAAATTCAAATGTTTCATTTAGTTTTACTCCCAAGGCAATATTACTGTGACTGTGTTTAAATTTTCAATAAGCATCTAGATTAATTACTTAATCTAGCTCTACATCACAAAATCTTACACATTTATAGCTGGCCATCTCAAAGTTATTGAATAATTTTTGATTATCATTATAATGGTAAGAGAAATAGAATCCAAATTTATGTCAACCAAAGTAATTACTGGTTAAACATTGTCATCAAAAACAGCGATAACAAGCCCCCCCCCCCCCTTCGCCCCCCGAGTCCTGCAGACTATGAGTTAGTCAATAAAATGCATTTGTTCTCCTCCCAGTAAACATGATACAGTTAACCTGTGTGGCTGATAAAAAATGCGATCGTATAATAATCAACATCTAAGCCAACTTTTCCGGATCAGTCCAAGAGTCAGCGTGTTCACTTTATCCGCCCCTCCTCGTCCGTCTAGCCTAGGGTCAGTCTCGAGGTAAGGCTTCCCCGCGTGAGTGATAAACGCCATTCTACTGATGGTGATTTTGGACACAATGGTGTATCTGCAGTATGCGCCTTTTAACCAACTTCCCGACAGCAAGGCTCGCTGCTCCCGAGTTCGCAAACCTCGCGAGCAGCGAGCCTTGCTGTGGGAAGATGCATTGAACCAGCGTAGAGCTGATAGATTTAGGTATTTAAAATTTACATGAGTGTATTATTGCCTGTTGTCGTTATGGACACGAAAATAATATCGAATATGCGTTCATTGGTTTTGCCGTACACGTGTATGCAAAAACGTCACCTTCGTAAAAAACACGAAGATGAAAACGTAGTAGGCTACGCAATGATGTTGAACAACTCGCCGAGAACACCTATGATTCTGAGTTGCACAAATACCTGATATTAGCCTACTTTGGACCTTGCAGAACAAATTTTCGGTCTTTTGAAGCTGTGTCTTGCTACCGCGATCCACAACTTCAAGTGACTGAAAATTACTATGTTATCAACCAAATCTCATGATGAATTCACTGTTACGATAAAGTAGAAGCTTTAATCAGTTAATGTGTTTGGCATACAGGATGATGATGATGCCATTTATCGCTAAACTGCATTCACATAATTATACAAATACGGTAACAATCAGTCTTATTGTTGTTTTGTTGTGTGCGTGTTCTCATATACACCCACCAAAATACCGTAAAGAGTAATTTTTGTCGTATTCTTATACTATGTGAATGCAACTTTAGTTCATTAAAGTCCCACCAAAGAACATGGTGCTTTCTTTACATTGTTTTGTCAATAGTATATCTTATAACGAGACGTTATCAAATCGTTTATCATTTTGTTTTCGCTGTTTTATCAAACAGTACATGGTTGAAATAATATAGTATAAAGAAATATCCATTTGAATTTCATTGTGTTTACACTACTGGGTGTCAAGCGAGTTACTTTTATCGATATGCTATTTATGTAGATAAGACCCTTTTTATACACGAAACAGCCACATTATTCTAAAATCAGCGTTTAGATTAACAACGTAATTTTATTTAGTTCTTATACTTTTTGATACCCATTTTGGAATATTTTTCAATATTGAAAGAGCAGTCACATTACAGAACGACACATTGTACCGTATATAAACGTTAAGACTTAAACTGCATGCTAGCTATAGTTTTGTATAGTGTACATATTTATTATGACTGCAATCAAAATATTTTAGTTACAGTGTATATGATTATCTAAGTTTATTTAATAATAATATTCTAAACTGTTGAAGGAATAAACTACCTCAAAGGCTGGAGACTCCTTATCACTTCTCGTGTGTTGTATTTGATAAAAACAGATCTATTTTCTTCACTTTATTTCGTGAGTTTTTATCCCCCGGCCGACGAAGTTAGGGCGGGGGTATTGGCGTCGCCTCGGAAGCCCAGTCATCCGGCCCGATGTCCGTCTGTGCGCATTTCGTTTCCAGAGCAGATCTCTGAAACCCGTGGATGAATTTCTTTGATTTTGCACACACACATCCCTCGGGAGGTGTAGATGTGTCCTTTGCCATTTGAGGTTTATGAAGTTTCAGCCACTTAAATTGCCGACTATTATGCCTGATTTCAGGCCACATTTCGTGTCTGGATCAAATCTCGGATACCCATAGTAAATTTATTTCACATTGCACACGCACATCCCTTAGGGGGTGTAGATGTGCCTTTTTACCTACGGTACTTAAATAGTTAGCAACGTGTTACGGGTTAGCAAGCATTCCATATCTGAACCGTAAGATGGCGTTCCGCCGGCGGCACGCAATCGATTTGTCCCCTATTAACGCCCTCGAAATACATTAATTTGGTTTACCTAACTTAGTGATCATTTATGCATGCACTCAGTTGATTTTGAAACATTCTATCAGTTATTTCAAATGTGAGATCATTTTCAAAACACCTCCCGAAAAATATTTCGGTCATTTTAACCATTAGTGATGATGTATCTTACGTCATATTCAGTTTTATTATGCCGGATACCGGACAGACTGTGCTACATAGCTGGACCATTACAAAACAAAATGTGCGGTTCAGGTAGGGATATGCGCTGAAAAATATCAACTCGAGCAATTTTAAAATTGCAGACTATCGGCCGGAATTAACTTTGATATACCTTATATCTGGCAAACCATACCAGATAGCTAGACCATTACTATAAAACAAAATGTGCTGTTTTATGGAGGGATATGACCCGAACAATTTCAATCCGATCAAATTCAACATGGACAATTATAAGACATAATAATAAATAACATGATTTCTGGCCACAATTCGTTTCAGGTAGGGATATGTCCTGAAAAATTTCTACAACTCGATTAAATTCAAAATGGCCGACTATCGGCCCCGAATATTGGCCATTATTGACTTTAATAAGCCTGATATCTGGCAAGCCGTGGAATTGTGAGGAGAGAGCATAAGAAAAAAATAGCTCCACTACTGTACTTTTACTCAATGTTGGTCTAATTTGACCCCATGAAGTCCCCTGGCGAGCTGTTGTCATTTTTTCCTTTGAAATTTATTTCCTATTAGGCCTAACAAAAAAATGTTTTGTCTGGTTATAGTCTTAGCCTGTTGTTATACAACAAATGTAGGCTTATGCATCCATTTTTCAGCTGCGAAAAATACTTTGTACTTTAAGGATATATATAGGCCCTACTCTGAAAAGAAAACGATGTATACATTTATGTCATCCAAATTTAAAATGGTGTTTAAGATCAACATTAAAACAAAAACAATAGTGGGCCAATTTCTCGTGTTTGCTGGGAAATGAAAATGGTCGTTGGTAACGATACTAGTCACCACACCGCCACCACTACACTAATGTAATTAGTAAAGTGAACAAACACAAACCTGATTGGTAAATCTTTAATAACTATAATTTGCACCACTTTCAATGTCAATTGATTTGGTGGGTTACAGTATTGCACCATAGTGAACTAGCTAGCCTACTTATTATGTTTATTGATAGCAACTACTCAATGCTATTTTGAACATTTAGTGTGACTGACTATGATAAACATTTGACAAAATGGCGTCATAATAATTATTTATAACATAACAATTAATCTATCTAACCTTACGCTGAACAAAATATAACAGATCTTTATCAGATTATGTTACCCCAGCAATATATTTTAGAAGGAAGTAAACCATCTCAAAGGAAGACAGAAGCATAACTCAGACTAAGCTAATCACCATACAATATAGATTCAAAACTAATTTTGTACTGGTATCTTGTGTTTTAGGCCTAATCTTAGCAAATATGTCACCATCGCATTAAAGTCATGGTCGTAATAATACAGTAGATGAGTATTAAACCCACATCAGTGTCGTTTTACGATATTTATGTAGCATGGCCTTACTTTGAATATTATAATATTACTTGATAAAAGCCAACCATAACATAATTCAAAATATCACATCTTACGCTACGTACATACAGTACATACAATGTTATGTACTAGCATCACATATTTGCAGAAGGAATGATTCGGTAAATGTCACAGATATCAAAAGTACAACTTTTAACTAATTCCAATAGCGATATCGTATATCTCCATCATTGGTCATAATGATAGATTAAACAACGCGGACGTGCTTTTTCAATGACAAGCTGCAGTACGAGGTATCCTGTGCGTTGTTCTACATCTGATAATAAGGCACAATTTTGAATGTAAAAAATTATCAAATATTTCGGTAATTCCAGCATTTCATTATAAAATAGCACCACAAGTCTTTAATGGGCTAAAAATACCCTTAAAAAACATATTTGTTCAATAGGTCCACTACCATACTTTTGTTCAAGTTATCAAAAAGTAAGCTTATAGCGTCAATACTGGCATTGACCAACATGACGATGAAACTTCACAACATTTTAACACCAACAGTACTGTCGAGCTGGGTTTGAACACAATATTGCTCTTGCAGGAGATAAATACGGTGGGCAAAGCTTAATTGTAGGTGGACTATATATAACACATGGACTGCTCTATATTACTCCGTATTGGCTATAGTATATAACCATATATGGTTTATATATAATGAAGTAGGCCCTGTCCCAGCAACCACAAAACATTTGTAGAACATTTCTACAATGTTGGATAAACGTCGAAAACGTTGTGCAGACGTGGTATAAATGATATACAATGTTGTGTTTACTGGGATATTGTGTCATGAGCAAGCTTTTGTAATCCGGTCACTCGAATATCTAACATTCACCAAAAATAACAAATTAAGACAGAAGACATGTATGTATATACGCGAATACAACAATAATACAACAGCATAGGAAGCCATGTAATTATTTGGCACACAATGACACATAGTACAGTTTAGTAGGCTAGTATTTACAAATTACAACCTACATGTAATGGTATGCATCATGTTTCGACTAGGGCCAATAATAATATTCCTGACTAAGCTGGACAATTTGAATAAGATGAACAAAACTTAAACCTGGGAGGGCTTATTTTTAATAAAATTAGCAATATTTTGTCATTTGAAGCTATAAATTGCGTCAGCAATTTCAGCTTTAAATGAATGAAAACAGTCCCAGTAATACAGAATAAAAGATAAATAATTCATATCACCCACCCCTGAATACGGTATGATCAGAAACAGCTCAGCAAACAATACGATATGGACATGAAAATTACTTCGTAATTGATTGACAATTAGTATAGAACATTTTATAACATTCGATAAATTAATTTTAAATCAATCTGAGATCAGTTTGTTTACAATATCATGCTTAATACGTATGTTTAATACTTATGTTCCCCTTGTAAATATGATATTAAATAATGACGCCCAACAGTGGGAGCCACAATGCTGATATGTATTACATGTATAACCACTAAAAAAATTGTACCGAACATTGAACTTGCTGGTGTGACGTTTTCTAAAGAGCGGACATTTTCTTTACAAGCATACATTTTTTTAAATTGTGAAGACACGAAAACCGGCCAACATAGGTCGTCCGGACCGAACGGCCGGCGTTGTTTAAAGCTAGCTGTTTCATGTCACCACAGCGTGGACTGGTATGATCATGATGATGATCCGCGGAACGTCTCATGCAAAATAATTTTGCTACTTTGACGAGTAATTGGGCTGGCCATTTCACCGCATGTCTTCCACTAAATGCAGGTGAAAAGTGGAACATGCCAGGGTAGGGGTGTTAATTAATAAAAAGTTCCTACTAGATCAGAAACTGCTACAACTGTTAAACTGTTGTTTCATGACTGTTTAAAGACACCTTACTTATATTTCGTTTTATGTCATCATTTGATTCTTTCAACTGTTGACAGAACAATTTATGGCGACGTAGATAAATCTATGCAGGTAAATATTCCGTTTTGCCATCTGCTGTAAGAAGTTGTACAAGAGAGCCACGAACAGGCCTATTTTCTCCTGTAGTCCAATCATGGAAGAGTCTGGAATAATAACATACACAAATGCATTTGAAAATATCTGAATAATATCAAATAATAAATACAATACATTGTATGATGCAGTATCATCATTTGATAGGTGCTAATATGTACCATAATTTGTTCATAATTCTTTAGTAATCCTGACATTGCTTTTTTAATTTCTCAACTCTTACAGCGCGAGGATCAACTTTAGCCGTCAGAATCTGACGTCTGTAGACGTCAGATTATGCCATCTAAAGTCGATCCCCGCACTATATAAAAGTAGAAATATTAACATAACATAGGTATTCAAATGAATCAGAAAGAACTTACTAGAACATTTATGAATATTTCAAATTGAAAAAAAACCCGTTGGTCTCCATGGTTTATACACAAATAATTTAGCGCTTTAGGGTTAAATATTTAAACTTGAGATTCCCATTGGGCCTATCAATAAGTATACTCCAATTACAATAAAATCCAAACAATGATGTTTATAAAAACGCTGACTGATAGTGATATCACTGTCACTACTTACTCAGCTACTGTTTCCAGAGGGGTCCATTTACTGTGATCTGCTTTTGGCATAAATTTCCTGTTGTTTGGTGTGTCAAGTGTCACTCTGAAACCGATCACAATAACATAAAATTAGACGCAGTTATTAGCTCTATAATCACCAATCACCACAAAACTGCCGTGCAAAGTCAGCAGTATATGCTTACTTTACAAGTAGGCAGATGTCATTTGGCTTTTCAGTGCAGAGTGGGCCGAATCTATTCATCATCACAATGAATAGCACATTCGAAGCCCGGGGATTCCAAGGCAGAACGCTCTTCCAGTACTATTTGTTAACCCTTTAACCGGTGCCGCATATATTCAGGTTTTCATTTTTTATTAGCACATTAAGTACCACATTTTAAATAATTATGTTAAAGAAAAAATGTTACATCAATCAGCAATATTTGAAAACAGTTGAACTCCATTTTGTCGAATCTGAATAATTTTCACTCACTTGAAGTTGTGGATCGCGTCAGCGAGACACAACTTCAAGTGGGTGAAAATTCAAATTGAATAATTTGGCGGTTAAAGGGTTAATTCATTTTTAACTGAATATATAATGCAGGTTTTGATATGTACATATAATAACATAAAATTTGGTATCGGAGGTAAGACAATCCGTCATCACACGAACCTCTTAGCATGCCATTTCTACCTCTTTACATGCTCATCAGGGAAACCATCGAAATTGTGCCAAGTACACATGTTTTCTATGATTTTGTGCGATCATGTAACAGTGACAACCACTGAATCAGGACAAAACGTGATTTAAAGATCACTGGGAATATATACCAAACTATGCTATTTGACGTCTACTTGATCCCTCAGGTCTATAACGTCTCGTCAGTATCAAATTGGCCAATTATTAACAATAATATTTACAGCAGTTTGTCGTTATCGTTTCAGTTGCCATGCCAGGAACTTTTCTTGTTTTTATACGTCATTGCACTGGTCACATAGTCAGATATATATAGCAGTAATCAAAATACATCATGCTCATGGGCCATTTTCTCTAAATTTTGCTATATTTATGGCTGTTGTTTTTCAAGTTTCTTTCACTGATCACTTCCTCAATACACCTTTCTCAATAACGACACGCCACACAGTGAGCAACGCCGAACTGTTTTAATCAGACAACTGTTACACACTGTTCAATGGCAACACGCCACACAGTGAGCAACGCCAAACTTTTTTAATCAGACAAACTGTTCACGCGCAAACTCGTGCAAGCAGTCTTGGGATATATTTACAAAAAATAGGAAGCTGGACTTCTTTATAACTGGCGGTTTTTGATATGGCAGGTCACATAATAAAACCGTAAAGTCAAAGGCCCTATATTCGTTTGTGCTCAGTGGTATCCATAGTAGCAGTTTTAAATGGTTGATTTTTTTACCTCGCTGATAATTTTATCTTGAGTTATCAGGCTATTACAAGCCAGTGATATAATTAAAATCGATTTCCGGGTGGTGCACAGCATCCCACGTAACTTCATGTGCAAATTGTGCTACGGAATACACTCTTTGCACGAGTTTGCGCGTAAACAAGATTCTGAACTAAATAGTTCAGCTTTCTTTGGTCACTGTGTGGCGTGTTGTCATTGAAAAGTGTGTAACAGGAGACTGAACAAAATAGTCAAGCTTTAGTAATGTGCGGCGTGTTGTTATTGAAAAGGGTGTATAGGTCCACTATTAACCATTTCTGGAATAGATGGCAGCCAGATGGAATTTTATATAACCGACAGGCAAAAAAATGGAGCAGATGGCATAGCCCATCGTATAATTGAAAAAACACACAATAAATTAAAATCAACAGGAATGCAAAATTACTTAACAACAACATTTGCTATCGAGTGGGACTTAACTATACATCATGTACATGGAGCACAGTGACTTAAATGAAACACATGAAGTTTCATATAAATATTATTCCTAACATTTTGCCTTTGAACACATAATTTACACACTGTCATGTTGCCTAATCATGTTAATGTGCATATGAATTTATATACAGTATACATCATATACATACGGTAAAATGGCAGCTAGAAAAGCTGTCTCTGGAAGTCCCCCTTTCTTTGCTGATAGACTCTGAACTAAATGATGGACCGCACCCTTTGCCATACCATAACCAATCATACCTGGGAATTAGGAAACAATCAACATATTTTCCTGACAAATGAAATTAATTAATCACAACCCCGAAAAAGTGATACCAAACATAATATTCCACGTTTTTGTTTACTTACACATATGACATTGATAGGCGAATAAAGAAAATGTTTAGGACATTAACTGAAATAATTACATTTTTCACACACCTAAAGTTGTGTCTCACTATCACGACATATAAACGTGGGTGAAAATTACTGACATTTATTTATTTTGTCACCCGATATTTGTAATTCTCGCTGACTGAACTCAAATTTCACACCCAAGGAACGCTACTCTATTTGCTTATAAAATGATCGAGACTGACGCTGAAAGGGTCAATATTGGTTTGTCTAAATTGTCCCCTTAGATATGAAAGGGTTTATCTGCCACTTTGCAAAGTGGCAGATACGCCTTTTCATATCTTAGGGGACGTAATGTGCTCAATATCTGACCTGCAGTGCCCTTTAATGCTGGCTGTGCCCCTGTCAGGACCAATGTGCCTTTCTCAGTGAGATGCCTGGAGGCCAACTGGGCTGCTATACACGAAGTCCATACGCTCTGTTTCCACATCATGTCACAACTTTTAAGAAAGTCTGAAATGTTATTTTTAAAACAATCAATCAAATGGTACAGCCATGTTAGTGATTTTTACACCCCGCCCATTAAAGACTATTCACGGCACGGGGAATGTATATTCAATACGGCAGTTAGTGAGCCCCACGACACGACATCGCTGCACGCATGCTCCAAGTGTATACAGCGGCAGTCCAGGCGGTCACCCATCCAATTATGAACCGGGCGCGACTTTTCTTAACTTCAGTGATCGAGCCGACACCGATGAGCTAAATCCGTATCCCGAATTTTGCTAGACTTAATAATTGCGATTTTCCAACATTGGTGGAATCGATCATTCAGAGTAAAACTATTATTTAACGAATTATTATTCAGCCAATACGTTCAATTATTCAATACATGTAGACAACTAACGTACAAAGCATAAAGACAATAATTATCTGCTTACTTTACAGATAAGCAGATACTGTTTTTGGCTTTGTAGAGCAGTACGTACTTGGTTGCAATATCCTAAAATCTAATCCACAGACCTTTGTCAGCAGCATTGCCACCGGCCCATCCTCCAGCTACACAGAAGATCGCATCCAATCGGTTATCTCCGAGTATATCGGCCACCTTTTGACCAATAAGATCTCCTTGGTCAGTCCAGCTGTCACCACCTTCCAGCACAATGTTGGCATTGGCGTCGTCATTTGTGAGAAAATCTATATTGCCAACCCACTAAAAAATATATAAACCTTCGATAGGAAAACTGTCCATATAATATAACAATTGCGATGTACAGATCTTAGACCCAGATAATATATATATATTAGTATGTTGATCTTATTGATAACAGGAATATTTTAATGAATGAGACATTAATTAATTGTTTTGTTTTTAAAATATTTCAATGAGCCAACCGAGTCACATTTGGGATCCACCCTTGTTCATGAGAATATTTTGTGTACTTCCGTTCAGCTGTTATTTATACCATTGCGTTTACAAAATTAATCATGTACATGACCACGACTATTGATTGAACGATTATCAGTTAGTCACTTCAATAATATTGCATGCTGCTGATGTGATCAATAAACTTTTGAAATTTTAAAATATAAGTTTTTTTTTTAAAGTATATAAAAATGTATATAAAAAATTTCCTAGTGTCTCATCATCTTGCTCCAGTAAAAATTTGATAGGATTGGCAAAGCACAAACTGATTCTTAGAAGGGGTGTTTTATAACATTTCAGCAGCAATTTCCCATATGTCTCAGAGGTAAACTGATCCAAGTCAAAATGCCCCTATCTAAACTGATGGACTTGGATCACTTTACCATTAAAGAAAAGTATCTATTTTGAAAGTGAAAAAATGTATTTTGTTTAAAAAGTCTTGCAATTTTAAGCGAATGACTAAGATATTTTAGTATATATATATTTAACTTTCCCAAAATGACATAAACAGAAAAAAAACGAATTTTAGACTTGGATCACTTTACCTCTGAGCCATTCATATGCACCTGTGTAGGCTTTGTGTAAGATCTAGAAGAAACGAACTTACTAATTATTAACTTTGCAAGTTATATAGGCCTAGGCCAAAAATATATTCTTTTTATGGCTAGCCCACATAACCATTGATATTATGTTACAGACTTGGACATGTTGGATGTGGGCCTAATCATATAATGTTTCAATTGTCCCTGAGGCAGAGATGCAATGTATTTTGGTCAAGTTGAATTTTGTAGACAAAATCATAGCGTACCCTGATCACATCGCACTACATGGGTAGCCCGGTTTGCCGGGTACGGTAACAATAGCGCTGGATGACCTACAAACACCAGTCTGTATACAACTTGTTAACAGGTTAATAGCCCCAGAAAACGTAATATCGTAACCTGCTGAGTTTGAAATTAATTGTAAAGGGGCCTATGTTGTTAGCAATGTAGCCTAGTTCTAACTGTAGCCGGACCTAAATTCCTGAGTGACCAGTATTTAAATACATTACCGCTAATTCATTTCACATTTGGTAGGCCTACATAACTGATGTTGAAGAAAATGTTGAAACAAAAAAATAAAAAAACATATCCATGAATATATTATATTGTGTCCAAAAGACCGGCATGCATTTCTGGCTAGATAGGCCTACCTACCATGTGTGCACATTGCCATGGACATGTTGGATAATAATTATGACAACGAGGAGGGTTAACCTGAGCGACATAATTATATAGGCCTATTTGTGTAGAATGGGATACTAAAAATCCGGTTGGTTGTATTAACAGGGTTTCACAAACATCATCCAAATACCATTAACCTAATTATAATGTTTCCAACAGGATTAAAAGTATTCACCCTGTTCACCATGTTCACGTGAAATGTTGTTTCATATATATAGGCCTATATATATTTATGTCGACCATAAACACATGATAATATTCATTGTTTATTGCAAGCAGATATGCATAAGTGAGGCATTTCTGGTGAGACATAACAATGCTCTATACATGTATCTAGTATGTTATTTATTACATATAGATATAGGCTTGGGCGCCTATGTCTGATTTATATAGAATACTTAGGGGAGTTAGGCCCTATATAGACGTCCATAGATCAGCAGAAGTCTCGTTTCCTAGCCCTGTGATAGGCTCTATATCAGGTAGGCGGCCACTATATAGCCTAAATTTAAATTTAGACGTTTCACCAGTGGGTACGAGTTTGTATAATATGAAATAGGTAAACATGGTAAATACCAACTAACGATACCGTATTTCAAATGCGATACCAGTCCATTTATAATCATGATAACCGGGCATGATCATCATCATGTTTATTTCTAACGTTAGTAGTATAGAGGTCTGTCAGCTGTCTGAAAACATTACCATGATTGGGCCTACGGAGAGTCTTCTACATGGAAGCAACACATTTTTGAAAATGAATTACGGCGGGAGCCCCGGTGCAATGGTTAAAGCTGCCTGCTTGGAAAGTCAGAGATCGCGGGTTCAAGCCCCACTCTGGTCTTCAATTTTCACAGAAACGTACGTAATGTTTCTTCCCCGCTCACTCGTAAAGATTCAATATATGGGTAAAACCAAAAATTGGGATAATTTTGTAGCATCAAAAATGGCAGTGAGGTGACCATCAAAGAGGAGGAAAACTACTTGATGGGTTTGGTGCACTGATCCCAATAGAGCATAAAAAATTCACTGGCTGCGCTAGAATTTTTTTTTCTCTTTAAAAACGTCATTTTAAAAAAGTTGCAACATCCACTTACTACTCCGTTACCAAATACAAACTATTTCAAAAATGATGTTACTTTGTTTAGCTTCACATCACACTTTTAAACGTGATATCCTTATTGAAGCATAATACTAAACAATGGTACCTCAAAACTGCTAAAAATTTATGAAAATTTGACGGGATAAACAAAAATCTTTATTTCAACTCCGTTACCAAGCCAAAAAATACTCAACTCCGTTACCAAATGTTTGGTTCTACATAAATATAAACTGTATATTTTCTTATCATAACATCGATCATAAATGGGTGCTCTATTTATATGGGGACAACGAGCCATGTTTTAAAAGACTATATCATCAATCATTATGACTGTAAAACCCATAAAATTTGACAATTCACTACTCCATTCCCTTTTCTTGGTAACGGAGTTGAGTGGAACGGAGTAGCAAAATTAAAAGTACTCTTGGGATTAATGAAAATATATGGGCAATAATTCGAAGATATATCATACGGAAGGAAATAGTCCCCATAGCAACTGTTTTAGGCATGCAAGCATAAAATCAAATTCATTTTTATATCCACAAGGCTAGGAACGGAGTAGTAAAAACAAAAGCATATTTTCTAACTTTTGGTAATACCTGTTCCGAATAACTTATCATTCAACAATCTTAACTCTTTCAAGGCGAAAAACTCGTATAAGGCCCTTCAATGTGTCAAACTACACTTGATATAATTTTAGTTCATGATTATTCACTTGATGGGGCATGCTACAATAATGGTAACGGAGTAGAGTACAAATGTGGGGACATGTATATTCATCAAAATTATATATATCGATATCAATTTTAAGTCGAATTTTGATCATTGATTAGTTTAAGTGAACAATGTCTAGCCATGAAATGTAATTGCTAGAATTATATTGAGATTTTGTATCCTACAGTGAAGTTTCAAATAGTGGAATTTTCTCTGGGGACATGCCATTTCACACGTTTCCATGACATAGAGCTCTTATAAAACCATATATATATATTTTTTTTTACAAATAATCCAAACAGTATTAAGTAATAATGCTTAAACGAGAAGTTGCACCATTTATTTTTAATATTATTATATTTCAATAAAAATGCGCAGCTTTCAAGTCCTGGGGACACAAATTTCATGTAAAGTTACCCCAATTTTTGGTTTTACCCATATTGTGGAGAGCTTCCGTGACCGAGAGGTAGCGTGCTCGTCATCAGACCGCCAGAGTTTCGAATCATGTGTCTAAAGGGCAGCAGAGTGTCATCTCATTCATCTCACCATCTTCAGGCGGTTCTCCGCGCTCAGTTCAGCCTATAGCATATGTGCACAAATGTGGCCTAAAACCACATTCATTTCCTAACAAATAACAGCCAGGAATAACAGCACATATCACTAACGTTACCAATACCATTTCGCGCATTTGATTGGCAGCTGATTGACAAAAATACCTTATACTCACTGTGTACTACATTGTAGCCTACTATGAGGCATTTCAAAATGATACCAGTCCAGTCATCATCGTGATCAGATCATGATGATAAATGGACTGGCATATAGTGATCACCGGGCATAACCATTTCGCGCATTTGATTGGCAACTGATTGACAAAAATACCTCATACTGTGTACTACATATTGTACTATGAGGCATTTCAAAATGATACCAGTCCAGTCATCATTGTCATCATCGTGATCAGATCATGATCATAAATAGACTGGCATATAGTGATCACCGGGCATGATTATCATCGCGTTTATTTCAAGTATAAAAATAGTCATAGTTTTACCAGGTTACAACATCCATATGGTAGCTAATGGTTTCTGAGATTAGAAAAATCCACGTGCAATATGTAGTAGTATCGCTTGAGATAGTTTACAGTAATGGAAAATAATATTATAAACTGTATGTATATATTTACTGATGTCACATATAAATTAGTACATACCCAGTTTTTTGCCTTGAAATATTTGACACAAACGGAGCCTAAAGCCCCTTTTCCTCCGTAAACGAGCACTCGACCAGCAAGACTTGCCATTTTTAATATCAGGAGTGGGTGATATCCAGCAGCTGAAATGGTGACTGGAAAACGACTAATACCATGCGACCTGGTAGATCTGGCTTGATACAGCTCTGTCGCGTGTGTCTCATACATAATTCATGAGTGCTCAATAGCAAGATACATTAACCTCCATCCCCAGATCAATAGTGGGAATGAATGGAACATCGGGTTTACACATTGAGCTCTAGGTGCCATTTTTTTTATTATAATAGTTTTCACCATACCAGCTGGAAAAATCTATTAAATTTCGATCGTACCCCGGTAATCTTGGCAGGCCGATTGTTCAATAATATTTTATCAATGGTCCCATCATAGGACTAGCCCCTATTCCTATATTGTGCATGTTAGCGATGATCTCCAACACTAGCTACCTGTTCAGAAAAAAACATCGTAACCAGACACAGACTTCCAGCCCTGAAACATTACCGACTGTGTGGGACCAGTTAGCAGGAAGTCGAAATAGATCCTTCTGTGCAGTTGAGTGCTCAACCTTTTTCCGGCGACTTTTCAAGAGAACAAGATTCTGTCAATTAGGCATATCGCAAAT